>VZUI01092322.1:0-29296 GCA_013401135.1 Cettia cetti | reverse complement strand
CAGCTGTGGCTGCCCCTGGATCCCTGGCAGTGCCCAAGGCCAGGCTGGATGGGGCTTGGAGCAGCCTGGGATGGTGGCAGGTGTCCCTGCCATGGCAGGGGTGGCACTGGATGAGTTTTAAGGCCCTTCCAACCCAAACCATTGTGAGATTCTGTGACTGCAGTCCCATTGTATGAGTTACAGCCTTTGTGCTTTGGAGAGGGTGAGTGTGCCCAGCCAGGGAGTGGATTTAATCTGGGATGTTCCATGGGGGTTTTGTGCTGTTTTCCAGCCTGGAGAGGAGCACAGGGAAGCAAACACCACTGGATTTCTGAGCCTGGCCAGCCTCTATAACCAAACAGCCCCATCACACAAACACCTGGGTTTGCTGCAGGGCACTGTGCACCGAGCCACACCAGGCAAAACATTCAGCATCTTAAAATGCCTAATCCTTGGTATGTGACCTCCCGGTGTGTTTTATTGTGTTGGTTTTTTTGTTCAGGTCAGCTCCAAACCCTGGGGAGGCTCCGTGTCCCTGTTCTGCACGACAAAGCAGGGGGGCTCCGTGGTGGCACTCGCCTCTTCCCCCAGGGTAGCTCCACACTCCACCGAGGCTTGTGTTTTATCTAAGCAGTGATCAGGCACTAAACCTTTTTTTTCTTTCTTGATTTAACCCGGCCTCCTGCCACTGAGCAGTGTTTGGAAGAGTGAGAACAGGTTTTGCTTGTCATCAGAGGAATAAAAACTGGAAACAAAGGCTTGGAGGGTGGAGGAAGAACCCTCTTCAAGTTCATTAAACAAATAAATGTTTAGAGTAGAGCATCGTGGCTGCTGAAGCCTTTGAGCACTTAGGCAGCGACAGGAAACCTGGAACACTTGAGACAAACAATTAAATTTGGATTTAATTTAAAACCATCTCAGCGTAACTTATATTCCTGTTAATGTTTCCAAACCATCCTTGAAGTTGTTTGTTTAAATATGTTTTTATGCTTCAGTGGCAACAATTGAGGGATAATTTGGAAATGTCACACTTGGCATTTGAGAACACACTTAAATACCACAAATTGAGGCTCCTGAAGCCCTGGTGAGCACAGAGGTGTTCCTGCCTCCAAATATCCTTGGAGCTGGTGGAGTTAGTCCAAAAAGGTCCTGTACAGACCAGAGGAATTTCTAACAGCAGGTAAAATACCCCAAAATTCTGTATGTGAGTGATGCAGGTGGTGGAGATCTCCTACAGTTCCACACTCTGCACTGGGGGCCTGGCTGGATCCCTTTGTCCTGGTTTCTTGTGGGCATGGGCAGGAAGGAGGTGAGTCCTCAGGCTTTTTTGGCTGCCATTTAAAACATGGCCGCTCTTTCAAACAGATTCTGGCTCTTTTTTTCTGCTCCCGGTGAATTTTGAGGGTTTGAAGGAAAGTCTTTTCCTCTGCAGCCTCCTGATGTGTGGAGGGAATTTGGTCCTCAGCATCAGCTTTGGGCTGCTTCTTGGCTCACACTTGGCTTGGAGTTTTCTTTTTTCTTCCAAAAGGGGAAAATAGGAGTTTGTTGGGGAGGGAATTCCCTCCTGTCCATTCTCCATTTGCATCTCTCCACTCTGGCATTCCCTGCAGAAGGAGCCCAGTGACCCTGGGAGAGGCTTTGGGGTCAGAGTCAGGGGGGGCAAGACTGGGGGAGAAACTGCCCCAGGGAGGTGATGTACAGCAAAAGCTGTGGCAGGCTGAGAAGCTTTTCTCTTGGATTAATAGGAAAAGGAGGGTTTGTTAGGCAAGTGGTTGTATTAAATGGCAAGGATCTGGTCTTCCTGGAAGAGGATCTGTGTTCCCCTTGGGAAGTTGCTCACTTTGTTCCTTCTCTGTCTTGGTTTGTGGGTGATCTCTCTCCCATTCCTCTGCTTTTAATACTTGCAGGCTTATCCTTACAATAGTTATTCCTCTTTATTCCTCCTAAATGTGGGAGGTTTATTCCCTTCTACCTTAAATAGCAGCTTTGGTTATTTCTTCTGTGGCAGGAAAAGATGAGAACAAACCAGGCTGAGGCTTGCTTTGTCTCCTTCTCAGGAAGGAGTCTGGAGCCTTGGTTTCAGGTGGCTCCAAGTCTCTGTTGGTTTCAAGTACCAGGCTGGTACCAGAGGCCCTGCAGTGCTGGAGCCTCGGGATGAAGGGATGGGAGGGATGAGCTGATCTCTGGGCAAGATTAAGGAGGGATATTGCAGAAAACACCTTCAGCAGGGTTGCTTGTGGTGGACCTTTAAATGGAGACCTGAGCAGGCACGATCTTCCTGCTGAGCTCCTCCTGGAGCTTTGGGAAAGGCCGGGAGAGCAAATTCCTGGCAGCAGCCCTGGGTCAGTGCTGCCACTTGTGAAATAAATAATGCAGTTCTTGCACTGCTTACTCACAATTGGCCAGGGCTGATCCCTGTAATGAGATCTGCCCCTCGGGGGTGTTTTAAAGGTTACTTAATTAGGTGTAATTGCAGCAGAATAGAAACCTGCTTTGAGGTTCTGAGTGCTTTGTGGAGTGCCAGCTCCTTCAGCAAGTTGGGGAGTCAGATCCCATAAACACGGCTGGAGCCAGAGTAATCCCCATTATCGGTCTCCCCCTCGGCCTGCCTGGTTATGGTGATGAAGCTGTGGAAGTGAAGTGCTGGGAAGGGTGTTCCTGGCTCTGGGAAGGGTGTTCCTGGCTCTGGGAAGGGTGTTCCTGGCTCTGGGAAGGGTGCAGCTGTGCTCCCAGCCCAGCAGCAGCCTGGGGAAGCTGTGCTCACATTGTCGGGCTGGTAATGCTCTCTCAGCACCCGGCACGGGGGGTGGATGTGCTCTGACCCCAAACAAACGCTGCATTAGCAGGGATCAGTTCATTTCAGCTGACCCCCCATGGATTTAGGGAGCGTGGGATCTAAAGAGAGCTGTATGGGGACAGCTGTGTCTCTGGCACGGCCCCTCTGGTTTGGCTGCAGGAGCTTCAGCAGTTCCAGCACGTTTCCCAAAGGTGAAAAAAGGATATTCTGACTTCTGTCGTCAGCATTTAAAAATATTACACATTTTTCTTTGAAAGGATTGGTTTAGTCCTGAGAGGCAAGGTGGGTTTTTCGGGACAGATGAGTGCTTTGGCTCATCCCCTTGTGTTAAACACGGGGGGTGGAGGTGCTGCATCCACCTTTGTGTAGCCATGAGAGGTTTTATACAGTGTGTTCTCACTTGGGTGAATTCCTGTGTGCCACTCCAGGCCACACACCTGGCTAAACAGAGAGGAGAGCAGCTGCTGTGAGCCCTCCCTGCACTTTTTATTGCTAAAAATCCCTCCTGTTTGCCACTCTGGCCAGTGCAGTGCTGTCCTTCTCTCTGCTGGAGTTCAGGGATTGTCTCACTTACAATGCTGTCTCCCCCCAAAGACCCAGGGTGTTCAGGGCAGATCTGGGCTCCTGGCAGTCAGGGGAGAGTAATTAAAGTTACATGAGAAGTGCTTGGATTTTCATGTCCTGTCTCAGCCAAGCTCCCTTCCCCTTCCCATGGGAGTTGCAGCCCATTTGCTCGGGTTTTTGGGGCTCTTTATCAGGAATATGTCAGTTCATTCCTCCTCTCTGCCTCCTTTGGATTTGCTTCCAGGGTCTGTGTGGGTTACAGCAGCACAGAGAGTTGATTTTATTTCCAGGGCAGGACATCCCTGTGAGATACCACATGATCTGATGATTTGAGCTCCATCAGCTCTTTATGGGGGGTGCCTGGTTGCTGTGGCTGCTAGAAATCTCCCACCCTCTGCACCCTCCAAAGAATGTCTTTTTGGAAGCTGGTTCAGCCCTGATCTCTGCCAGAATACGAGGGAAAACTGCTGGCAGGCTCAGGGGTTGCAGGGGGTGTTGGCTGCCCAGCACAGCCCTGAATTCCTTCAGGGATCACACCTGGATACACAGGCACAGTGGATATTTTGTCCTGCTGAATCCATCTGCTGTGTGGTGGAGACATTGGAGCATCCATAAGGATAAAGAGGAGAGGCCTAGAGCTTCCTTTTCCTTTTCCTCCAACCTGCCAAACAGGGAATTCACAGCTGGGGAATCCTTCAGCTCCAGGGGAAACTTCCACTATGGGGCTGCCAAGCCTTTGTGTGTGAATTTGAATTTGGAGTTGTCCCTGTAGGAAGCTCGGGGTCATTTGCTGAGCTGACCTCGGTGCATCCAAGCAAGGAAGCTTTGTGTGCTGTGAGGAGCCCCCATGGCATCACAGTGTGGGCTCTGAGGGCTCCTGGAGCAGGGCTCTCACTGGCAGCAAAATCATTGGGTTTTGGAAGGAGGAACACCCTGGGGTGTGCAGAGCCTTGGATCAGGGCATGTGGGAGTGGGAATGCTGCAAGGAGTTCTTGTTGTGCTGTTGAGGTGCCAGGTGACCTCCCCTGGCTGTCCCCGTCCCTGTCCGTGTCCTGTCCCAGCAGGAATCCCTCAGTCTGGGCCGTGTCTCTGGCACAGGGCTGAGCAGAGCCCCCTTGGCACATGTCACCCCCAGCTGTGCTCCTGCTGCCTGTGCCTGTGCTCACTCCAGGCAGCCTGGCTGCCTTCAAGCAGTTTAAGCCTCTCACTTTCCACCAGGATTTAAGTCAGCTACTTAAACCACGTCATCCTCTCACTCTTTAATGCTCTGTGTTTCAGCTGCTCGGGCTCCAAGGAGGGTTTGTAACCAGCCACAGACACACAGAGGAAGCAAAACCTTTATTTGAAGTAGTTCTCAGTGGCCAAAAGCAGGACTGTGGCTTCTGTCTCATGGGTTGAGCTTGGTGTTCAGTTTGGTGGAGGGTTCCTGTTTGGTGCTGTGCCAGTAGGAGTGTGCTGGGAGCTGCTGTGCTCAGGCTTCAGCTGAAACCCTCAAATCTGTGACTTCAGAACTGCTCACGTTTGCTGGATAAATCTTGAGCAGTTTGAGCCACAATGCTGGTGGTTTTCTCAGCTGCCCTGAGAAGGTACTGGGTTTAGCCCAGTCATCAGAATGAAGAAATGAAGAAAATGATCCCAGGTGGCTCCAAGTCCCAGTGTCCAGCCTGGCCTTGGGCACTGCCAGGGATCCAGGGGCAGCCACAGCTGCTCTGGGCACCCTGTGCCAGGGCCTGCCCACCCTCCCAGGGAACAATTCCTGCCCAATCTCCCATCCAGCCCTGCCCTCTGGCAGTGGAAGCCATTCCCTGTGTCCTGTCCCTCCATCCCTTGTCCCCTGCCCCTCTGCAGCTCTCCTGGAGCCCCTTTAGGCCCTGGCAGGGGCTCTGAGCTCTCCCTGGAGCCTTCTTCCCCCCAGCTCTCCCAGCCTGGCTCCAGAGCAGAGGGGCTCCAGCTCCATTGCTGGGTGGTGCATGGTGAGAGGAGGCCAGGGGCTGTGGGGACCAGGCAGACACAGCAGATATTCCTGTTTTCTGTCCTGTGGGTTCTTCTGAGTCTCAACAGCCACTCACACTTAGCCTGCTGGTGGTGTCTCAGCTGGTAATGGTGATTTTAATCCTGGACAGCAAATACGGGCAGGTTTGGGTCAGCACAGACACTGCCATGGGCTCAAACTTCTTCACCATGTACCTTTTGTTGTTTGCATCCATAATGTCTGGGTTGGGAAGTTTTCAGAACCATTTCCCCCCATTTCTCCCTGCCCACAGTTCAATTTAAATACCTAATTGGCTCTTTTGCATAAAGCAGAGACTTCCCTGGCTGCCCTGTCTGTCCTGCCTGTGCACTGGGGTGGGTGAGGTGCCCTGCTGTGGCATTGGCACCAGGGTCTGGAGCCCTCTGTGCTCCTGAGAAGCTGAAAACCACAGAAACTGTAATTTAGAATGTGTCATGCTAATCCCTTATAGGCTTACCAAGTCTGATTAAATGTCACTTGCCTTTCTGTTCTCTCTGCACATAGATAACAAATTAAGTGACAGCTTTTGAACTCCAGGCAGCTGCCAGATGCATTAACTGGAACCGACACATTCCTACGAGTTGTTTTTATTAATCTAAAATACCTTTGTTTAACATACAAGAAACCTGACTCACCCAAGATGATGAGTGCCATGTGAGTTTAGGAGGTCTGTCTGCCAAAAAAAGTGCTCTAGAAAACTGGAGAAGGTGCTTGTGTTGTCTTCTCCCATTCACAGAATCTCAGGTTAGCTTGGAAAAGAGCTCTGAGATCATAAAGTCCAGCCTATGACCCATCCCTGCCTTGTCCTCAGCCCAGAGCACTGAGTGTCACTTCCAGACTTTCCTGGACACAGTCCTGGAATGGGGACTCCAAACCTCTCTGGGCAGCCCCTTCCAATGCCTGACCACCATTTCTGGAAAAGAATTCCTCCTGATGTCCAGCTTGAGCTGGAGTCAGCTGGCGGGTGGGCAAGGCTGAGCCCTGGGGTTTTGGGTTTGCTCTTGTGGCAGTCCCACAGAGGCAGAGCCTGGAATTCAGTGACAGGACTCAGGGAATGGCTGGAGCTGTGCCAGGGGAGGTTTAGATTGGATATTAGGAGAAGGTTCTTCCCCAGAGGGTGCTGGCACTGCCCAGGCTCCCCAGGGAATGGGCACAGCCCCGAGGCTGCCAGAGCTCCAGGAGCCTTTGGACAGCGCTGCCAGGGATGCCCAGGGTGGGATTGTTGGGCTGTCTGTGCAGGGCCAGGGGCTGGGCTGGGTGATCCCCGTGGGTCTCTTCCCACTCAGGATATTCTGTGATTCCATGATTCTGTGGTCTCAGCCCTGTGGAATTTTTGCTGCTCCTGTGGGAATGTGGGATGAGCAAAGCACATGGAAACATGGGTAAGCAGCTCTAAGTGTGTTGTGGATGTGATTTTCCTGTAGAAACACATATTTGGCTTTCAGAAAACCAAAAGGAACTCAAACCAACCCCCCAGTGCTGCTGCAGGGTCAGCAGAGCAGCTCTGAGCTCCACGGCTGGGCTGAGTCTCCTTTGAGACCTGAGCTTTCCTTCCCTGAAAGGCGAGGTTTGGTGATTCACCAGCTCCTTCCCCAAGAACAAACTGAAACCCCAGTGAGTCAAAAGGCTGTGCTCATGAGAGCTGCACAAATGCAGCCCTGGAGACTCCCTCCTGTGCATCAGGAAGAGGAGGATGTGTGTGGCAGGGTAAGGGCAGTTTTAGGATTTGGAGCTCACCCTGAAATTCCTCTCTCACCTCACCAGCTTCCTGTTAGGATTGTTCCTTGGCTGAAGGATGTGGTGCAAAAATAGACAAAGGTGCCTTAAAAGCTAATAAAACGAGGGATAAATGTCTGGTTGTCTGAGCTTGAGAAGCATCTGGTGTAAAGGATTTTCTGCTCATGGCAGACTGGGAGGAATGAGCCAAATGCACCTTTTTGAGACTCCTTGGGCCCAGTGGTTTTGCCCTTTCCCTGTTCTCTCTGAAGATCCCAAACCATCCTCAGCAGGTCTCAGGGTGCTCCTTGCTCCAAGTGTGTGCTCCAGCACCCCCATCCCAACCCTGGCCAGCTGACGTGATTCCCTCCCCCTCAGGCATTGTCTAATTGGGAAAATGTTTGAATTAAACGGCCTAAATTTGTAACATGGAGCAGTTCATTATCACCGAATCCCCTTAATTGGGCCCTCCTACCAGGCAGCCTATTACTGAGTTTCCCAATTAAGACAGGACCTCTTTAAAACCCATAAAAATAAACAAATCCCTGGCAAAGCAGGCCCATCTTACAGGAGGCACTGCCCCAAATGCTGCTTCAAGGCTAAGCAATAGTTTCAACACCAAGTCCTAATTAACCCTTTTGTACTGATTACTTAGGTTCCTTTCGAGGAGAACAGACACAGTTTGGGGTCAGCTCAAGAAATTCACTGTTATTTGCTCAAGTCTTTCTGCCTAAGAGGAAAATGTTGATTACAAGGTGTTTCTGTGCTGGAAGGTGCTGTTTCCTGCAAGGCTTCCATAGGTAATGCTGCTTTTTTTGGTTGCAGGTAAAGGACCTAACAAAATACCTGGATCCCAGTGGATTGGGAGTTATCAGCTTTGAAGATTTCCATCGTGGGATCAGAGCCATCAGAAATGGAGGTGAGTTTCCTGCTGTGCTGTGAATGAGGATGGGAACAGGCCCAATTTAACACCAGGGCTGAGCTGAGAAGCTGCTTGGGGAAAACCATCTGGGTTTGGTTTTACTGCTCTGTTCTGGGTGTAGGGGAACAGGGAGAAGCTGGGGGCATTCAAGAGGGGTTGAAAAAGGTGGTGCAGCAGTCCTGGTGGTGGTTCCATGTTTTGTTGTTAATCAGGAAAGTCCCTTCCTGCAAAGAAACATCAGTGGGAAATCCCTTCTGGTTTGGTGTCTCTCACCTGTGCTTTTGGGGTTGTTGCTCAGATGGAGCTGCCATGCTGCTGGAGGTGTCTGTGTGCTGCTGGCTGTAACATCTTCCAAACACTGGCACTGAGCATGGGATCATGGAATGGTTTGGGTTGGGGGGCCCTTAACACTCAACTCATACCCCCCCTGCCATGGGAAGGGGCACCTTCCACTGGAATGGAAATTACCATACATTTACTAATTTATTGATGAATTTACCAATGCATTTATAACCTTCTGTAACCAACTGTTTGGGGGATCAAGGTGCTCAGATGGTTTTTAGCAAGCAGCACATTAAACCATGGCTGGAGTCAGGATGATCTTCAAACAGGCCAGTGCCAATCCCCACGTGGCTCTTGAGGGCTTCTTGCAAAAGCTTCCAGAGCAGTAGCTTGGTGAAATGTGAAGTTGCTGTTTGAACCACTTTGCTGCAGAAAAGGTGTTGTTTTTTCAGTTTGGGATTTCTCTGAGTGTCAGAGGGTCATTTTGGGCCAGGCATGTTGTTATGGGCAGGGTGTGAGAAGTCTGGGAAGCTCTCTGCTGAGCAGCTGGAGTTCTGAATGTGCAAATGTGAATTATCATCCTTGCACAACAGTCAGCTCTGCTCAGAGATGCTTATCTGGGATTTCAGCCCTGCTCAATGTGCCCTGCTGCCAGCCCTGTGCATGGAGTGTGCTGCAAGGATGGGAAAGAACCATCCTTCCCATACCAACCGTGCTCTTCCAGGAGTAAAAACCCCTCAAAGCAAGGTTTTCTCCTGCTCTTCTGTCAGTTGTCCATCCCTCCTCCTTCTCCCCAGTTCCACCTCCACTTCATTTATTTATTTGCTGCAGGGGTGGGCAGGCCCTGGCACAGGGTGCCCAGAGAAGCTGTAGCTGCCCCTGGATCCCTGGAACTGCCCAAGGCAGGGGCTTGGAGCAGCCTGGGACAGTGGAAGGTGTTGGGGTTGGAATGGGATGAGCTTTGAGCTCCTTTCCCACCCAAACCACTCCAGGATTATTTAAGCTCGTGTTTTATAGCAGCTCCCAAGTTTCCTGGGGTAGCCTGACCACTTCCCAGCTGCCAGGAAGCAGGAGGAACTGCAGCACACTATTAATTTGTAATAAATTGCCTTTGGAGTACAGCATTTGTGAAAGCCCAAGCTCGTGTTTCTCCTCAATAATTCATCACTTTGGTGTTGTGTTCTATTAATTGAATGGGAAAAGCAGATCCAGGCAAAGCTTTTAGGGTTTCTATTTATTAAATGTGAAAGAGATTGATATGTGTTTATTACAGTGGTTAGGAAGGGCTGAGCTCTCTAACAACACATGGCATTAAATGGTTATAAAAGAAACCCTGGGCAGGAAGCAGAGGAGGTTCTTTGAGTCTCACAGCTGAGCATTGAAGCAGTCAGAAGGATTTTTCTGCTGCTCTTGAGACAGTCAATATTGATCATCTCTTTGTAACCAAAGCAGAGGTCATGCTGCTGCTGGGTGTCCCTTTTAACAAGGTTTGTTAATTAGCTGGGCCTATTTTTAGCTAGGGAATGCTCTGCTGGATTTCTTGGTGCTCTGTAATTCTTGGGTCAGTCATAGAAATGAGAGCTGGTGTCAGCTTGGACCTTTTGGTGTCTGTGTTAATGCAGGGTTTATTTCTGAGGATGTTCCACTCTTCTCTCCTTCTCCCCTCTCTGGAGGATTCCCTGAGGAGAGCAGCTGGGATTTGCCTCCAGCCTGGCAAGCTGAAGGTGCAGTTACAAGCCCAGCCAAATTTCCTCTGTCAGCTGCATTTCTCACAACTGCTTTCGTGTCCACTTGGCCTTTACATGCAGGATGCTGACTCCCTGTCCTGTCCCTGTGCCAGAGGCACATCCCTCTGCCTGAGGAACAGGCTGATCCAGGGCTCCTGCTGCTTGCTCTGCTCCAGCGTGGAGCAAGAACCACTGAAGCCCTCACACAAAGCCCCAGGGCCATGGGGCAGCTCTGGGCTCTCTCTGGCCAGGTAATGCTGACTGTCAGGGGGCAGAGCAAAGGGATTGGCATTTGAGGCTTCAAGGAGTGGTTGGAGCCACCCGTGGCTGCCTTCTGCCATCCCCAAAGTGAAGGCTGGGTGAGGAAGCGTGGTTCTCATGGATTTATTTATGCCTGCATGTGGATGGCCAAGGAGAGCTTCCAGAGGGTTTCCCTGCTGTGGGAAGTGCTGAGCCTGTGGCTCTCAGGTGGCTGAGCTCTGTTCTCAAGCCTGGGGACTGTGGGGACAGACTGGGACAGGTTCAGCTCCCCATGGTCTGCTGTGTTCCAGCCCTTCCTGCTCGTGGATGCTGGGATCCCCTTGTCCTTCCCTGCTCCACGAGGAGTGGCCTGGCTGCTTTTAAAATCTGCCTGAGTGACTGGCCAGTCTGCACAGCAGAGGGGGAAATGTGGATCCAACACTGGCAGCATGTCAGGGGGGATAAATAACTCTGAGAAGTGGAATTTCACGGCCTTGGATTGTAAAACTTGAGAAACCGATAATGGAGGGAAGGCAGCAATGAAGGAGAGTATGATGCTTAAAAAAGCTGTTTTTTGAGGCCTGGAGAATTGTCAGCCAGAGGAAGACCTGGTGCATCTGGCTACCATCAGTGAGATCCAAGGGAAAAGAAACAGGGAGGGAGCCAGTGTGGCTGCTGCAGTCATCATAGTGAGGA
This sequence comes from Cettia cetti, assembly GCA_013401135.1. Taxonomy (NCBI): domain Eukaryota; kingdom Metazoa; phylum Chordata; class Aves; order Passeriformes; family Sylviidae; genus Cettia; species Cettia cetti. The sequence continues at coordinate 18,362 of VZUI01092322.1, read as the reverse complement.
GCTCCAGCTCATGGAGCATCTCCTCAGGGAGAAACAGGAGCCAGGGATTGCATCCCATCCCCTTGGAAAAATCAGCCTTGGGAGTGAGGAGCCTGTTTGTGTGGCAAGGAGCTGCCCTGGGATGGGGGCAGTGAGATGGTGCCTGGACCAAGGAGCAGCTCTGCTCCTCTGTCCTGGATGCTGGAACACCTGAAGGGAGAATTTTGGGGCAAACAGGAAGGATGGTCTGGATCAGCCACAGCTGGATGCAGGCACACAACCAGGCCTGTGCTCATGAGCAGATTCCTTCCCTTGTCAAGGTATTAGAAACCTTTTAAGCTTCAGACACTTGGTTTTTCTGCAGGGGTCTCTCAGCACTCTGCAGGACAAACTGAACATCTCTCTGCTCACACTGCAACTCACAAGGGTTGTGAGTTGTGTCATTCCCACATATCCTGGGAGCTAAAACATCTGTAACATCTGTCTTCCAGGGAGCAGCCTGCTGGGAAGGGGCTCTGGAGGGTGCCTCTGCACACAGGGGATTGCTGGAGGTGTCAGCCAGTTTAAGGGACCTCTGTGCCAGGCAGGGAAAAGTGCATTCCTGGAGCTCCCAGCCTCATCCAGCCCTTCTGCCTTGGCTTCTGATCCCTGAACAAAGGGGCTCCTGTGCACTGAGAACAGACAGTGCATCCACTGAGGGATGGATGTGTCCAGGAGCTCAGGGGAGGGCTCAAGGATGGAAATAGTCACGTCTCTTTTTTTATTATTGTTCATTTTTAAATGCTTCAACTAAAAGCCCTTTGGATTTGGGGAGATGGAAAATCCAGCTTGAGAGGCAACACCCAAATGTGGAAGCTCTAAGAGAGTTCCTGTTTGCAAGGAGGGAGACCTGGGAGACCCCTGGCAGTGCTGGGGAAGAGCTGGATCAGGAATCCACTGTGCCAAAGGAAAGAGACTCCAGGGGCTGAATGAGAGGCTTGGAGCAGGAGGAGCATCTTCAGCTCCCCAGGGGCATTTCTAAAGGCCAGCTAGAGGGAAAAGCCTGGAGCTGGGAAGCTGGAGCAGACAGGACAGGATGCTGAACAGCAAATGCAGGGCTGGGGGATCAGGCTGTGGCTCTGCCCAGAGCCTGTGTGGGGGCACCACGCCGTTCCTAACTGGAACTGGCAGCAGTGGGAATCGCTGTCAGGATGAGCCTTTGTGGGGCTGCAGCTCTCCTATGCTGGGAGCATCCCTGGAGGATCTCAGGGGGCATTTCCATGGTCTCTGCTGCTGTGTCCCAAAGGTTGGTGAGCTCCTGGCAGCTGAGTGTCAGCTGGGAATTTGCTGAGAGGAAAGCCCACATCCAGCCCTTCTCCCAGTGAAGGATGTGAGTGTTGGACCTTAAAGGCTTAGAGCCAGGAGGGAACTGCACAGCAGCTCCCAAACCCAGACCCGAGGAGTTACCCACATGCAGGCTGTGTTCCACATTCCCTGCTCCCACTGCTCTGGCTCTCGGATCTGGCAGTGCTCAGGTGCCACCTCAGAGCCACTCAGTGCCACCGCTGGGCAGCACTGGTGGCTCGGGGCGGCTGCCCTGCTCACCCGGATCCCGCTGTCCCCGCGGGGCATTCCAAGGTGTTGGATATCCCCTAAGCCCCTGTTTGCTTTGTGTGGAGGCGCTTTTCCCCCCTCGGTAGGATCTGCATTGCAGATGGCTTTTGCTACGCAAAAGGAAAGCTTCCCTTGCCCAGGGATAGTTCCAGAAGCCCAAGCTTGCATTCCCTTCCACTCCCAACCCCGCAGTTATTTCTGGGGCCGTCTGTGTGCATCCTCAGCCTCCCTGCCCCACCTGGGTGCAGGAGATGCCTTGGATGTCGCTGCTGCTGACACCTGAGCACGAGCTCCCGGCGGGGGTGGCCGGGCCCAATTGAATATTCCAGGCGTTTGCTTTTTAAAAGGAAAGCCTTGCCCAAGGCTCAGCAGATGGAAGCAGAGCTCGTGTGCACGTTTGACTAAACTCGGTGAGTATCTGGCACCGGTTTGAGCGCTTCCTACGTTCCCCTCGGATCTGCTGATCCCTGGATTCACGCAGCACTGCTGCAGTGGAGACCTTCCCGCTGCTCCTGCCTGTTCCTAACCCTGGGCAAAGCATCATCCACAGGGACACAGCTCCTTTGATGGCTGAAGGTAGGACAGATGCCTCTTTGTGTACAGCTGGCGTGCAGGGAACGGGGGCTGCCGTGAATGGGAAATCAAGATTGATTCATGAGCGAGAATAAACCCCAAATTGCTCTCATTATGTCTTCTGCTTTTTTTTTTTTTTTTTTTGCCTTTGCATCTTGCTGTGCTCTGTCAGATCCATATGGATGTGCTATACATACTGCTGGTGGGGATAAGGACTTTAGGAAGATGAGTGTTAATTCTGAAAGGAGTGGAGATTTAAATGGCTCTTTAAAATTTATATGGATACTTGAAAAAAATATAATCCCTGTACTGTTCTTGGGAGCTCAGGGTTCTGCTCATCTCTGTGGTGCAGGATTGTAGCACTAGGATTGTGCCTGTCAAGTTTGGGATCCACATGCTTGTCTGTGCCCCCTTCTGCCAGGGACAGGAGCAGCCAAGGCTTTCCTGGAGTTAATTTGGATTTTTTCTCTTGAAATAGTGGCACTTAGAGGGTTGTATTGGAAACCACTGGGCCTGCCCATAAAAATGTGTGAGTGCTTTACTGGGGTTCGTTAGCCTGGAGCAAAGGAGGCTCAGGGGGGCCCTTCTGGCTCTGCACAACTCCCTGACAGGAGGGGACAGCCAGGGGGGTCAGGCTCTGCTCCCAGGGAACAGGGACAGGAGGAGAGGAAATGGCCTCAAGCCGTGCCAAGGGAGGTCCAGGCTGGACATCAGGAGGAATTTCCTTATGGAAAGGGTGGCCAGACATTGGAAGGGGCTGCCCAGGTGGGTGCTGTAGTCCCCATTCCTGGAGGTGTCCAAGGAAAGCCTGGATGTGTCACTCAGTGCTCTGGGCTGGTGACAAGGTGGGGTCTGGGCACAGATTGGACTGGATGATCTCAGAGGTCTTTCCAGACTCAATGATTCTGGGATTCTAGGATGCTGTGGAGTCTCTGTAACACTGTGCTCACAGGAAATGGGGAATTAGGAGCGTGAGGGATGGAGCTGAGCTGCTCTGGGGGTGCTCTGTGGTCACAAGGACCTGGGGTCTGTCTCCATCCCTCTCCTGACAGGAGGGCTGGGTGTGTCCAGGGCACAGAGACGCCTCTGTAAGGGGCAGATCCTCCCTGTGGAGATGCAAACAGCAGAACTAAGCAGGTGTGAATCCAGCCCAGCTGGAGGCTGTTCCAGGGTAGAGCAGGACACAGGTACAGCTCCAGGGCATTGAGGTGGGTGCTCCTTTCCTCCAGCCCCTGTGTCCTTGGAAAAGAAAAGTCCTTTTTCTGCTCCCAGGAGCTCCAAAATGCTCCTGTGTGTGTGGAGAACTTTCTCTCCAGCTGTGCAGCCCCCAGGATCCAGCAGATCCTGGCTGCAGGCCCCTTCCCCATGGCAGTGTGAGCAGGGAGGCTTGGGTGAGCGGGGGAAATTTTTTGTTTCCCTTGGAAGCTGAAGCAGTTGCTGAGAGAGAGGAGCTGTGGAGCAGCTGGGAGTTCTCGAGCTCTTTTGGGTCACTATTTCTGCTCTAATACAGACATAGAATCGTTTAGGTTGGAAATGTCCTTTAGAATCATTGAATCCAACCATTAAGGAACTCGATCTAATAACAATATACCAGGGCAAGCACTCAGATGCTGCCGGGGGACACTTCTGGCTCAGCAGAGCAGTTTTTTAGCTTGCATTTCCCTTTTGATTTCCATAACCACTTGTTTGTGTTGAATTTATCAGTGTGGCAGGCGGGTGAAGGGTGACACGCGGGGAGAGGCTGCTGTGCTCCGGGTGCTCCGTGGCTGAGAGGGAGCTGTGCTTCCCAAAAGCAGCCTGGCAGATGACATACTGCATTGACCTACTTTTGGGAGAGCTGTGTCCGTGGGCAGCTCCGGGATGAGAACAGCAAGGAATCGCTCAGACGCGCTGCCGGAACTGCCGTGAAGGCTCCACGGCCCCGGGGGCCAGGAGCAGGAGACTGGCATGGGAATTGCTGCCCCTCTGAGAATTCCCTCTTTAGGATTCTCTACCCTTTTATGGATTCCTGCTTTGGAGCATATGCCTGAGAAATCTGGCTGTGTGCAGTGGAGTGTAACAGGTCTGAAACACACCCTCTGTCTGAGGGAATTCTGGTTCAAGGCTGGGATTAAAGCTGGGATCAAATCCCCAAAGAATCACTGTTGGTTCAGCATTCCTTGGGAGGGAAAAGCATTGCTGTGCAGCCAGATCTCCTGGAAATGAAAGCTAATTCCAGAGTGGAGAGACTTCAATGTGTCCTGAAGTGAAGAAACCTGTGGTGGCTTTTTGACTCACAGACCATAACCCAACCTGATAAAGACAAATCTGATACCCAAAACAAAGCAATTTTTTCTGAGAAAGAAGGATAAAATCTACTGCAGGGACTACCTGTTTTCCCAGGAAGATGAAAATAGGGAGCAGTGCTTTATTGGAGCTTTAGAGCAGCTCTTAGCATGCTCTTCTACAGAGATGATGACTAAAGAGAAAACAGGGGCAGGTTCTGTTAACCTCCTCTTCTATCTGCTGCCTGTTTCTCCATTGCAGGATTCTCTTTCTGGGCTGTGCTATTTTCCTCCACAGCTGGTGCTGGGAATGCTTTTGGGAGCTGGGCTTGCCTGCGGTTTGGGGAGTGCGTGGGAGGAGGCTGGGCTGGGCTGGGCTGAGCTGAGCAGGGCTGGGCTGAGCTGGGCTGGGCTGGTGGCTCCACGTGGGTGTGGGGGGTGGTTTCTGTCTGCCTGTTCTGCTGTCTCAGGTTTGGATGTCAGTCCAGAGTGAGCTATTGTCTGTGCTTGCATCAGCCCGGGAAGGTGGGGAATGTGTCCCTCCTCCTGAGCAGGAGCACTGGACAGGGATCAGGAGATCCTTGCCCCAGCTCGGGTGAAGGAAAGTGGAGCCCGGTGCCCTGCAGAGCTGTCAGCTCGTTCCTCCTGAGGAATCCAGTCAATCCAGAGTCATTAACAAAGGGATAATTACTCATCTAGGACTTCTGCTCCTCCCTGCCCAGCTCTGTCACAGCCTGGGGGCTGGTGGCTGCACTGGGTGACCTGGCACCCCTGTGACACCCTGGCAGGTTGATTGGGTGAAAGCTTTTTTCTCTCCTTGGACAGGAAAGGCTGCGTGTGATGTGGATTTCCTGGGAAATCAGTGCTGATGGTGAAGCTGCTGGGTGGGTGAGCAGCAGGTGGGATGGTTCCAGTGGGCATCCACACATTGGGGAAAAAACAATTTTCCCAATTCTCTGGTGTACTGGCTGAGCACAGCTCACATTATCTCACTCCCATTCTGCCTGTCCCAGGCTGTGTCCCCTCCTGGGCTGGTCCATGTGGCCTTCAATGTCTTTCTCCTTCATGATCCTCTTGTCCAAGCTCTTACAGTCCAAACTGCTCCTGTAAATCACTGGGCAGTTTATTCCTCCTTAGAATAGGAAGGACTTCTGCTAATGAGGCAATAGGAATTTTATATTACTATAGTTAATAATTATAGAGAGCTCAGCAGAGATGATGTGACAGCTTCTACTAAAAACACCCCTGATGAGCAACTGGGCAATGGCTTGTTTGGACCTTGTTTCCATGTTTGGAATCAATGATCTTGGAGGTCTTCTCCAACCTGAGCAATTCTGTTTGTCACCTCTCAGCCCCTCAGTGCCTTCCTGGAGCCCTCATGCTCTGGATTGAAAAAGTTCCTCCCTGTGCTCCTTCCCCTGCAGGGGAGTGGTCAGGCACAAATAATGGCTCAAAAAAGGATCAAACCCAATTCCACAGGACCCCCTTCCATGATTTTGTTTTATTTTGGGTGATGTTTCCTATACAGAAGCCAGCTGGAGCAAAAGCACTTTAAAGAATGCATCTCCCCTCTCCTTTAGTGACAAGTGGGACATGGTTTGGCTATTTCCAAGAGATTTTCTGGCAATGTTGGAGTTAGGGGGAGAGAGAGGGAAGGGGATTCAAACATGTGCCTTCAGGAGCATTTTGCTGTCACTCTGCATAGCTTTTAAGGGATTTGGAGGACTGGGGCTCCTCACTGCTCTACTGTGGCCAAGCAGCAGGAGGGCACAGGGACTTCTCAACCCTTCCTGTAACACAGAGGACATTTTTGAGCAGCACAACCATAATTTCCAAGAGATGGCTCAGAACTGTGGAACACCACCTTGGTGAGAATTCTTCCTGCAGATGTGGTTTAGTGCCTCTCCTCTTATGTATTTTCTGTCCCCAGTTTCCCCTAAACCCAGGCTAAGTTCTGGTCAGGACCTAGAGGGCAAGTCTGAGATCAGAGTTTTATAAATAACTTTATAAACCATTTTCATTGGTGATTTTGCAGCTCTGTTGTTGAGGCTGGAGCCTAGGCTGGAGCAGGGGGTGTCTGTAGGCTCACGGCTCTCCTGTCCATCATGTCTTTTCCAGAAGGAGGTGGGTGGTTCTGATCCAAACACTTCCCGGGCTCAGGGACAGCTTTGGAGAGGCTTGGCATTAATTGTGGTCAGTTTTTGGTGTGGCTAGTGGAGGGCAGAAATGGCAAGTGAGACTTGACTGACAAATACTAATGCCTGCATGTTGATGGAAGTGCTGTGGGTGTTGAAATGTTCCCTTTAATCCTTGTGGGTCTGGAAGCTGTGCCTGGACCACACAGGCATTGCTCTGATAATGAAATTCAGCCATGCTTGGAGGTAAGAACATTGAGAGCATTTCTTAGAGCCAGGGTTGGAAGCTCTGAGCTGAGGAGGATTGAACTGGGTTTAACTCTAATCCTGATTTCTCCATGTGGGAGCTTAGAGCTGAGAGGCTGAAGTCTTCAGGATGGGATGGTGGCATCCAGTCAGTCCCAGCCTGTAGAACTGCCTGGTTTCTGCCTGTGTTATTTGGGGTGTCACAATCTCTGGTCCATTTGAGCTCCTGAGGCAAGGTTCTCTTTAATTTTATTTTGCTTGTGGGACAATCTTATCTTAAAGGTGCCAGTCATCCTCTGTGAGCTCCTGGGTGTGGAGCATCTCAAGGAGTTTCTGCTTCAGGGTTCTCAAACCCTTGACAGGAGAGTGGGTACTGGGTGTCCCCGAGGTTGTGTCAGCACTGGTGTGCTCCTGGAAGCTGACTTGGGATGTTCTGCTGGCTCATATTCCATGAGCTCCTGCAAGAGGTCCTGCCTCAGTCTCTTCACAGAGCAGGGAGTTTAAGGACATTGTGAGTTTTGCAGTGCTGGGTTGATGGTTAGACTCGATGATCTTGGAGCTTTTCCAGCCTCAGTGGTTCTATGAGCTCTGTCTAAAAAATCCAGCTTAGTTTCCAGAAGTGTAGAGATTTGGAAGGAGAAGGAGTGAAGGAGCTGGAGGACATCAGGAGGTGTTCTTACCAGCAGCAAGTGCTATTTTGGGGGCTCAGTCTCTCCATCAGAAAGTGGCTCTAAGTCACTTTCTGGTGGCCATGGCCAGCACCTCATTTTCCACACCTCCAGCAGTGAGACTTTGTCCCTGGCTGGCACAAGCTTGCAGGAGTCTGAGCCGGTCTTGGTGACTGGCACACACTGAAAAGATCACTCAGATTGCTGGGAATTAAAAATGAGATCCCATGTTTTAAACTCAGCACCAAATTCCAGGTGTCAGTGGTGGCCCCCTGGTCCATCTCCAGAGCAGAGGCAGAGATGCTCACCAAGCCTCTGAGGTGAAGGGAAAGCAGCTGGATTTGTGCTTCCAAAGGGCTTGGATGCCATGATTAATTCCTTTCCCAATGGCTTTCCATGGTGTGTGTGGAGGAGGCTGCAGGGCTCAGAAGGGGATCAAAGGAATGTGTGATGAGCCCAGTCCGTGAGCAGTGATGCTCAGGAGATGAGGGACTGCTGAAGAGCATTAGCCAGCGTTGTGTAAGCAACCTTAATTCTGCCACTGCCTTCCTGGGAGCCTGGGCTGCCGCTTGCTCCGTCCCCTGGGGCATTTTGGGTTGGGAAGTGGTAGTTTTCAGTAAGTGCTCCAGCTCCAGTGGCCCCTCTCCGGGGGCAGCTGAGCTACAGGGAAAGCAGAGAGCAGAAAGCTGCTCTTTTATGGGAGCATCAGGTTATAAATGTACTCCTTTGGGCCACTTTGGGGAAGGAAAAGGTGGGTGAGTGGGATTGGTGCTGGCTTTATCCCACAGGGATCACACCACATGGGTGCTTAAGCACGAGACCCTGAGCTGCCTCTGGAAATACTGGATACTGGCTTCCCCTGTGCAAGATCCTCCTAAATTCCTGCAACTTTTAAATACTTGGCTGTGTGTCGCTTGTTTTCCAGGAGCATTCCCAGTGAGGGAGCTGGGTTTATATCACTTGTTCTCCCTTAAGCCAACCAGAACTTTGTCCTGCTCGTTTTTGGGGTCTGTTTTATTCTGTGCCATTCAGGCAGGTTCCAAGCCTTACTGCCACACTGAATATGCAGGTCTGTGAGCTCACATAATCCATCCTGTTGGGATCACTCAGAGTTGAAGGCTCTGTGGCTTGCAGCAGTGTGTACAGTGTGTTGGCAGATGACTTAAATGCTCCTGAAGGGCTGTTTTTCTAGGTCACTCCTATAGGAAGCCGATGAAACTGGCTCTGTGTGACCCATGTGTCACTGCTGTACCCACAGCCCTTCACTCAAGGTGCCTTTTCACTGTGATCCTGTCTCCTGGAAGCAGTTTTTAGAATCTATTTCAGGAGCTTTATCGCAGAACTGCTGTTCCTGAGGGTTCCTGGGAGAGCCCAGGTGACTCAGGCACACCTGAGAGCTCTGAAGCTCAACAAGACATGGGAAGAGGTCTCATCCACCCCTGTGGAGAGCCCATGGAATTATTTAGGTTGGGAAAGCCCTCTGAGATTATTGAGACCAACCGCTCCCCCAGCACTGCCAAGGCCACCTCTGAGCCATGTCCCCAAGTGCCACATCCACACGGCTTTTAAATGGAGGCTTCCAGTGACAGGGCAAGAGGAAACAGCCTCAAGCTGTGCCAGGGGAGGTTCAGGTTGGATATTGGGAATATTCCTTTGTGGGAAGGGTGGTCAGGCACTGGCACAGCTGCTCAGGGCAGTAGTGGGGTCCCCATTCCTGGAGGCATTTAAAAGCCATGTGGATGTGGCACCTGGGGATGTAGATTAGTGGTGGCCTTGGCAGTGCTGGGAGACCAGCTGGACCTTAGAGGGCTTTTCCAACCTGAATGATTCCATGATTCTGTGATGGTTTAGCAGGAAAGCTGCCTGGAAGGTCTCTCAGAGCCTGATTTTTACCTTTAAGGTTTTTGGATGTTTGTGGATGTGGCTGGACTGGCAGTGGGAGTGATGGATAGAGCTGGAAGTGCAGGAGAAGCTGGTCATGGACACTTGGAGCACAAAAGGCAGTCCCTGATGCCAGCCCTGGGCAAAAGCTTCAGTTTGAGCAGAGTAGGGCACAGGTGACTCCAAGCATTGTGACCACATCAGCTCTCAGTGAGGAAGAAGGAAAGAGAAAAGGATGGGGAGCAAGGAAAGGCTGCTTTGTGGTGTGAAGGGCAGGGAGAAGGGGATGTGAAGCAGAGCAGGGATCAGCTGGGACTTGACTTTGATGTCCAGGGGGAGAGCAGAGGGACCGTGAGGGTCTGAGCTCAGCTGTGCCGTGGATTGGGGCTGTGCAGTGCTGTGCTGGTGGCCCACAGCCACCCCTGGCTCTGTTCCTGGTATGGGGGGAGCAAACCCCTCCAGCTGTCACCTCGTGGGTCCCTCTGCACCTGCAGACTGTGCTCTCCACATGGGGAGTGCCACTCCACACCAAAGGTCTCCCATTTCTTGGCTCCCAGGGTTTTTTGGCTCTTTTGGCCAGGAATTTGCAAGCTTAATGCATGCTGTTGTGCTGGCAGGCAGGCTCTCCATGGCAACTCTCCCTATACACAAAGCACCATACGGCTTCTGGAGGGGGAGGGAATGAATCCGGCAGAAAAGTCAACCTTTGATTGTGGTGCCGTTTGTCTTTGCCTCTGTGAGGCTTGGGGAGGTGGAAACTTGGAATGCTGGCTCCTGGGCATGGCTTGTGCTGGCCATGCCACCACAAGGGTGCAGGTGACCTCTCAGATGGCCTTTCCTGGATTTTTACACTGGAATTTGCTGTGAAAATAAACCCCTCGTACACAGAGACCCCCTCTTTGGGCTGGGCTCTCTGCACACAGATGGAGCAACAAGGATCCTGTTCATCCCCATCATGTTCATTCCCTGAAGGGCTGGGAAGGCTCCAGAGCCCCTGGTTTGGGCAGGAGGCAGGTGATGGATGGCAGGAGCTGCCTGTGCCTGTGCTCTGCCCACACTTTATACCCCTCACTCCAAAGGGAAGCCTTCACTTGCCTGTAAATCCTCCCTTTTCAAGCCCCTCTGGAAGGAATGAGGAGAATAAATATCCTTATCTGAGTCTGCAGAAGAGTAGGAAGTGTTTGTGTGTCTACTTGGAGGGGGAGGAAAAGAAGTGATGTGGGAATAAGGAGAAGGGAGCAGCCTGTGCCTTTGGGATGTGGTTCCAGGGGCTGCTGTGGGGTGCCAGCAGGATCACTGGAGATGGCCTGGAGCTGACCACTGCCTGGGTGTGCTGGCTGGCAGGAGAGGTGGCTGCCTGTCCCCTCTGAGTGGTGTGACACAAGTTGCCTTCCAGGAGCACTGTTTGGTTTTGGTTCTGCCCCCAGAGCTGGGCAAAGGCTCCTCTTCATGACACCCACTGAGGTGAGCAGCTCACTGTCCCCATCCCCTCCCTGCTGGCAGCCAGGAGGCTCAAATCCCAAAATAGCACCAGGGATAATTAATGGATGCTAATTAATGACTAAATAATCTTTCTGATTGTAGGCTCAAGCTCATGGGTGGAGCTGTGCAGGTGGGGACAGAGGGACATTTGAGGAGAGGGACAATGCCATCGTCAGATTATAGAACCATTAAGGTTGGAAATGACCTCCAAGGTCATCAAGTCCAAGATCCTCCCCTGCTATCCCAATAGTCAGAGCAGGAGGTGGCCTTGCCCTGAGCAGGGAACCCAGGCAGCAGCACTTTCAGGTGAGTCCCAGGCCCTGCTCTGGCTTAGCAGCTGGAAGCAGCACCACTGCTGGTGCCATAGTGGGACAGCAGTGGGATATTGAAGTGCTAAGATGTGACCAGGGGCATCTTCCCCCTGCTGCAGCCCTGACCTTGTGGAGCACAGCGTTGGGTCTGGTGCTGGAAAAGCAATTTGGGTCGTTCCTGGAGTGGATTCCCAGCCTGACCCCCAGGAGCCCCAGGCCCAGGTGAGGGATCATTTCTTGGTGCCACATACTCAGCTTCTCCCACCCCAGGGCACCCCTCAGGCTGGTGGCTCCAGTATCTCCTGGGTGCCCACCTGTGTCTGCATTTAATGGTCAGCTGAGAGGCCCTGGGGTGGTGTTTAGGTGGGAGGTGTTGCTGCAGGCCTCAGTCCTTAATCAGAGATTCTCAGAATGCTTTGGGTTGAAAGACACCATAAAGTTCATCTCATTCCATGGGCAGGGACACCTTCCACTATCCCAGGCTGCTCCAAGCCCCAGTGTCCAGCCTGGCCTTGGGCCCTTCCAGGGATCCAGGGGCAGCCACAGCTGCTCTGGGCACCCTGTGCCAGGACCTGCCCACCCTCCCAGGGAACAATTCCTTCCCAATCTCCCATCCAGCCCTGCCCTCTGGCAGTGGAAGCCATTCCCTGTGCCCTGTCACACCAGCCTCTTGTCCCAAATCCTTCTCCAGCTCTCCTGGAGCCCCTTTAGGCCCTGGAAGGGGCTCTGAGGTGTCCCTGGGGCCTTCTCCAGGCTGAGCATCCCCAACACCTTGACCAACCCCTGATCCCTTGACCTTTTACCAGATGTATGAAACGACCACAAAGTGATTCCTTAATGAAAAATGGCCTTTCTTGATACCTGGATTGGCCTGTGCCTCTGGATGAGGCTGGCACTGCCCTGTCCGGGCAGCAGGACAGCCGTGCCTTGTGTGCCCCTCTGGGGCCCTGCCACGGGGCTCTGAGGGGCGCAGGGGGTGCCCCTGTCCCTCCCCAGATCCATGTGCATTCCCTGGGAGCACGGCCAGCCTCCTCCTCCTGCCGGCCCGCTGCCGCAGCCATGGCAGCTCCGAGGCGTGTGGGCTTGAGCCTGGTGTTTATTTTGGGACTGCAGCACTGCTCCCGATTCGGTGCTTCCAGCCTGGGATCTAGGCCGTGTGCCGGATCGGGCATTAGCTCTTGCTTGAGGGAGCACGGGGAATTCTCGCCGCCTCCCTCGCTGGAAGGGCCGGGAGCGGTGCTGCAGACGGGGTTTGGAGAGGGAGGAGGGATTTATTTTGAAGATCTCTCGCTGCAAAGCTGCTGTTTTTCCGCCGGCCCGTGCGGGTGCTCCCGCTGCGTGCGGCCGCGGGAGGAGCCGGCGCCGCGGAGCCGCAGCCTGCCCGCCCGCCTGCCTGCCTGCCTTCCCCGCCGTTCCCATGGCGCTCGGCTGGCACACACACACCCCGCGCGGTCCCTGCCCACAGCGGCAGCCGAGCCGCTGGGAGAGGAGAAGGAGCATGCGGGGAACGGAGATAGGGAAGAAGCCGGGAGAAGGAGTGGAGGGCATGGAGGGGTAGGGGTGAATCCAGGAGCCGGCCCCGTTGGATTTGTGGCAGGGAGAAGCCACAGCCATCGCCCTCCAGCCCTGGTGCAGGTGGGGATGCCTGGGAGCAGAGGCCCCTCCTGAGGGCTGCAGGCACCGGTGCGTGCACACAGTGTCCTGTCCCGCCTCTGTCATGCCTCCCAAACCCACCCTTGGCCTGAGGGTGCAGATTTCCCTCTCGGTGATCCCACCTGTGTGTTTGTTTCCCCCTGCAGACCCTGACAGCCAGCTGTATGATATGGGATATACCCCCGAGGAGGAAGCCCCGGCCTGTCCTGATGAGTTTGATGACTTCGTCACGTTTGAGGCAAGTATGAGCTCTGTTCATTCCCATAAATGTTGGCAGCACGTGGATTGGGAGGGATTTGGGCATGGAGGCTCTACCTGGGGAGAGGGGAGTTTGCTGTGACAGGGCTCAGGGATGCTTAACAAGTAAAGACAAATTCAGTCTCTGGGTGACAGGCCCACAGAACCTGCACCAAGCATTTGGTGCTGTTAAAGTTCAAATTGTTGTTGATAAAACAGAAAGAGCAGTGCACGGTGCCCTGGGTGGAAAAGGAGTCCCTTTCTGTGGTGAAACACTGGCGACAGGGGAAGGGGACCTGCTGCTCTTGGGTTTGTCTTCCTGCTGGAGTTTCTGAGCCTGGAAGACCTGAGCTTGGTTTGGAGATGTACCAGCCAGGAGCCTACCTGAGAGGCACAGCAGAGCAGTGAGATATTATCATTTGGTGCTGTTTGGCCAGTAAAAGGTAGAGCAGAGGACAAAAATCTACATTTTCTCTCTATTATTGGGATTAATGAAGTCTGTTTCTCTGATTTGGGTTGCTTTCCTCCAGTTAAAGCCTCTCTGCCTTGGTTCCCTCCTGCATTCCTTGCCACAGGAGCACGTTGCAGCAGTGATGCTGCTGTTCCCAGCTGGAAAGGAGAGACCTCTTGTCTGTGTCTGGGGGTTTTGGGCTTGGCTTGGAAGGTTTCACCCATTCCTGCTCTGTGCCTTCCAGCGTGGAGAAGGAGGTTCTGCAGGTGCCTTGGGAGCAAAGGGATGCCTGGGTCCCTGTCCCACATGGAGACTGAATCGCTTCCCTGTTATTTCTTTTCCGAACATCCCTCTTCAGGGTTGTGACACCTGTGTCTTGGTGGCCTGGATGCTTTCAGGGTTGTCCTGTGCAGGACCAGGAATTGGGCTCTGATCCTTGTGGATGCCTTCCCACTCAGGATATTTATGGTTTCCTGTGATTTTTATCACATTACTTGTTGCTGGCAGTGAGACTCCTGACCTGTTGTGTATTTGCATGCAAGTGTATTTATTTATATCTGTGTGTATTTTTGTTTGGTATAGTCTGTAGTACATTATTTTGACCTTGTGATTTCTTGATAAAAGGTTAGTGATATCCTGGGTGTTGGGCAGCTGGTCCTAAAATCATGGAATGATTTGGGCTGAAGGGACCTTAAAGCTCAGTCAGTGCCACCCCCTGCCATGGGTAGGGACACCTTCCACTATCCCTCATCACTCCAAGCCCTGTCCAGCCTGGCCTTGGACACTTCCAGGGATCCAAGAAGCCACAGCTTCTCCTAGCAAGGTTGAATATTGGTTTATTTTTCCTTTTTGAAAGGTAATTACAAGCCCCAGGAACAGCTGGGGACAGGAGGGCAGGCAGGGAGATGGATTTCCGTGTTTTTTATGTGGTGCAGGGTCACGAAGGTGCATTTTAACACTGGACTGAGCAGTGTGGAGGCTGTGACAGGAAAAGGCTTTCACTTTTTGCTCCTCAGATGCTCCTCAAGGGACCATCTTGCCTGAGATTCCGAGCGGGGATGTTTTCCAAGGGCTAATTTAACATTGATGAGCTCTGTCAGCACTGGGAGCTATTCTGGGCAGCAGTACCAACAAGGCAGGTGTGTGCCCCACTGGGATGAAATACTTCTGCTGCTGGGCCAGCCTTTCCTTGAAAAGACAAGGTGACCCAAAGGAAAAAGGTGATGAGTCCTGAAATCTCCTTTTCCAAAAGACCTAAGTGGATTTTTATACTGAATTCAGTGTAGTCATCTAAAGAACAGCTCTACATTTAACATGCTGGGGAAGAATTATCCTTGTTGTCTTGGATACATGATTCGAAATAATTTCCAGCCTGCCAGGATTTCATAGAGGTTCAGCAAATGAGAACATGCTCGAGAAATACCACTCAGCCATGGGAGTGTAAAAATAAACTGGAGTCTTGGGGTGAGGGGGTTTTGTTCTCTTGTGGCTGAGCCGTGAGCTCCCAACGTGCCTTTTATCCCACACGTCCTGGAGTGCTGTGCCTTGGAAAGCTGGAGCTGGCCCAGGGAGGGAGAAGCCGTGGTACAGAGCATCCTGCTGGGAGCAGCAAAGGTGTGTTCCTCATGGGAGCACCAGGAAAAGAGCAGGAGAGGGCTCCAGCAGACCCTTCTTCCTTAGGGGCAGCAGGATATCAGCAAGGCAGAGAACAGAATAAACAGCCCTTCCCAATATCTATATTCTATCTTCCATGGATTCTCCAGAAGAGATGGAGGGGGAGAAGTCACCTTGCAAAGTGAAGACATCACCTTTCCTCAGAGTAAAGTTCTCACTGCACCAAGCAGCAGTTTGGGCTCTGGGATATCCCTGGGAAGATGCTGCACGGGGACACAGAGCAAACACAGCCTAAAACACAACTGGGACACCTCAGGCACTGGGTGAGCCCCTCTGGCTGTGGCAGGGCCACGGGCGAAGTGGCACAGCTGGGATTTCTCCTCCTCTGTCACATCAGAGCTGAAGGAGTTGCTGCAGTTGCAGAAGTGCTGGGAGCAGTTGTGGTTACTGGAGTGGAGCACTGGCTGTGGTCCCTCTTAAACAGCCCAAAATCCCAGTGGCTGGGGTGCTCAGCTCTTCCAAGGAGCTTTTCTCCTCAATGTTTGTTCAAACGAGTGTAAACAAATGCTTTAAGCAGCCTTCAGGAGAATGTCTTCCCTTTGTTAATAAGGTTGCTCTGCTTGATGACTCATGTCCTCTTCTGGTGACTGTCATCAGGAGAGCTCAGCATCCGTGGAGAACCCTGAGAGCCCAGAACTGGGGACTTTGGCCCAGAGAGAATCACCAACAGAGAGAATCACCAACACCTGCTTCTTCCAGGAAAAGGCTTTTGAAGGGGACAAGGTGTGAAGTCAGGAATTTGTAATGTTGGATATTCCCCAGTTCAGCCACTGGTGTGGCTCTGGATGTGCCATGGATCTCCTGGCTCCTGTTGCACCATTCCAGGAGTGTCCAGCAGTCAGGGCTGTCTGTTAAGGTGCTTCCAAAGAGGATTTCTGCTCCCGTGGCTCCACTGAGACAGCAGCTCCTGCAGCCACGTGGCTTCTTGTGCCTCCAGCTGGGCTCATCCAGCTCCAGGGAGCTCATCCCAATCCCTCCAGCTCTCCTGTCACACATTCAAGAGGAACCTCATCCCTGTGCACCCAGCTGGGAACAGGGAGAGCATCACCTGCCTGGGATCACCTCCTACCAAAAACTAATGACAGCCTTCCTGCTTCGGAGCTTTTCCATCTGGACACCTGAGCCCTGTTTTCCCCCAGGCTGGGCTGGCACAGCTTGGCTGCTGACTGCCTGGAAGGTGGGAGTTCTCCTTGCCTCCCTTACGAGCTCCTGTGGAGCTCATGACTCAGTGCTGAGGCACAGGACTCATTTGGAATGCTCTGGGAGGCATGGAGGGGAAATAGGAATTCATTTTCTTGGGGTCATGGAATCATTAAGGCTGGAAAAGACCTCCAAGCTCAACCATCAGCCCAGCACCTCAGGAATACCCACTGTGCCTTGCCCTAGAGTGAGGGCTCTGCCCCTGGGGCAGGTGACCCCCTTTGGGCAATGCTGAGTGGGAAGGATGAGTCTTGAAAAAGAAAAACAAGGCATGAAAATGCTGGGATTAGGCTGGCATGGGCATGGAGCTGTATTACTTTGGGTGGGCTGGAGGAGAGGCTGCCTGGGAGCACCACAAATACCCCAAACAGGGATTTTTAGCTCTAGGAACTGGTGTTTTGGGCCAGCAAGGTCAGAGGAAGGCTCTGGTTGAGCTCTGCAGGACAGGGCAGCCGTAAATCCTGCGGATGCAGTGCCTTGTGCAGGGCTGTTGCCATCTGCTGGGCAGCTGCCGTGGCTCCTCTTGGAAGCAGCCAGGAAAACACATTCTGCACAGCCACAAGAGGGGAATTTGGCTTTCCCTGGAAGCCTTCACCTGCCCAGGCATGTCCTCTCTGGCTACTGGTCTAGCAGGGAGTTGGACAGCACAGGAGGAGTGGATCTGGGGAGGAAAATGGGAGTTAGGCAGGTCCCAAGTTTTATGTAGTAGGAGCTACTCCTGGCTCTCCCAGCCTGCCTGCCTACAGGTGCAGCTGGGAGAGCTCCAGCTCAGAATATTCCATGACATTCTGTGCAACACTGAGCAGCATCTTTTAAGGCCAGCACATCAACTCTGTGAAACTTTCTGTTAAAGCTGGGATTTCCTTCCACATTGAGCAATTGAATTTAGGGCTTCTTTGAGGGCAAAAATCAGAGCGAGGCCATTGAAATCTGCTGGGTTGCTGGGTTTCTCCAGCTTCTCAGAGCTTCTGCAAAGGGGACCAGGGGCTTGCAGGGCCCCAGCTGAGTGTTGTAGCACAGAAGCTGTTGTGGGAGCACGTGGTGAGCTGTTCCCAGAGGTGCTGCTGTCACTCCTCGTGCCTTGTGTTTTGCAGGGAGCCCATGTGGGGTGGTTGTAGGAGTCTCTGCAGGCTCTGTCCCCTCCTAGTAGCCCTGTGGACCTTCTGAGCCCTCCTTTCCTAGTACAGAATTCCCAGGAGGATACTTGCCTTCCCGAAGGCAGAGCTGGGGCTGGTGAGCAGAGGGCATTTGAGGGCCCTGCTTTGCAATCTGTGGCATTTCAGGTGAGGTTTTTTCCTCCTCTGCCTCTCCACACCGCTGTTACCACAGGGTGCATGTCTGGCAGAGGCCAGCCAGGCTGAAAAGATGGGCTTGAGCTTTGTAACCTCCTGTGAGCTGTGCAAGGGGCTCCAAGCACCAGGACAGACCTGGGTTCTGCTGTTCCTGGCTGTCCTAACCCAGGTGTGAAGGTCTGGTGGTTGGAATGGGGACACGGAGGGGGGAGCTCAGGTTTTCTGTACCAGTGCCATTCCCACCTTCTGGAATGGCCTCAGTGGGCCTCGGCTCACAGGGCTGACCCAAAGCACCATGAATGAAATGGTCACAAGCCCCTCTCCAGGGGCTGGCTGCTGGAATTGGGATCATTTTGTCCTCAACAGCTGGTGGACTTGAAGTCTTGCAGGTGGCTGGAACTTCAGGGCTTTGGAATGTGACAGGTGCAGTTCAGTCGCTGTTCACCTGTCCTTGGGGAAGCACAGGGAGCCCTGAGCAATGTCCCCATTGTCCCCAAAGCCTTTCTGCTCCCCTGCACTGAGAGACAAAGTGCCACGAGCCCTCAGGACAGCAAATGAACAGTCCCACCTTGTCCTTGTATTCACAGAATCCTGGAGTGGTTTGTGTTGGAAGGAACCTTAAAACCCATCCAGTTCCACCCCCCTACCATGGCAGGGACACCTTCCACCATCCCAGGCTGCTCCAAGCCCCATCCAGCCTGGCCTTGGGCACTGCCAGGGATC
>VZUI01092321.1:0-31633 GCA_013401135.1 Cettia cetti | reverse complement strand
GGGCAGCCCCG
Organism: Cettia cetti; assembly: GCA_013401135.1. Classification (NCBI taxonomy): domain Eukaryota; kingdom Metazoa; phylum Chordata; class Aves; order Passeriformes; family Sylviidae; genus Cettia; species Cettia cetti. Next base: position 31,622 of record VZUI01092321.1, on the reverse strand, counting down.
CCGGGGAGCCCGGGCAGCCCGGCTGCGCGGCGCCCCACCCGCACCCCCACCCTCCCCGGCAGCAGCTGAACCCCTAAACTGCGGCTGGCAATAAAAACCCTTCTCCTCTCACCCCTGTGTCCCAGCCTCTCTGTTCCAAAACGCAGTGTGGCCGGGCTTGGGGGGGTGTGACCCCAAATCTGCATGGTTGCCACGGTTTTCTGCCTGCTCTGGAAGCATGTGCAGCGTGACAGCCCTTCCCTCTCAGGTTTATCCCTCAAAAAACACCCTAAAAATAAGCTCAGAGGGCCCCCTTTCCCAGGTGTATCCTCTGGGGTCCCACAGTGTGCCAGCTTCCCGGGGTGCTCCCTTCATTTCCCGAGCTGGGGTGAGAACAGCCACCCCATTTCTGTGGGGCTGGGCTCAGAAACTCTCGGGGAGAACATGATGCTCTGTCCAGCACACTGCCCTGCCCCAAAACCTCAGAGATCACTGCCCAGAGAGCACAGGTGGTTTTTTCTCCTCTTGTAGCCAAGGTGAGTTCCCACAGCCGACGGGTAACTGTGCAAAGGGGAGGCCCAGCAAGGCACAGGGCACTGCGACACCACACCCGGGCTTTGGCCCCTGCAATGGGGTGGTGGGGTGAGGAGAGGGCTGGCTCTGGTCCCTGCCACCTCCAGGCTTCCTGTGCTTCCCTACAGGCTGACATGCAGGACAGGGAAAAAAAAAAAAACACCACACCTTTAGGGGAATATTCTCTTTATTTGCAGCCTGGATGTAAAAACAACGGGATCTTTGCTTCGGGAAATTAAACCCTCCCTTCTCACATGAAAAGGGAGATGGAGGAGGTGACAGCTGGGGGTGGGGGCATGTCACCAGTCAGGGCTGGTGGCAGTGCTCCTGGCAGGTTGTGCTTTTCTTTGGAAATGGAAGTTTGGTGGAAGAAACCCCTGAGCTTTATCTTCTGGCTGAAGATGGTGCTAAAGGGCTGAAGAGGCCCCGTGTGCCCAGGATGGGCTCTGAACTGGCTTTGAGAGGGAGGGTGGTCAGGCTGAGCTGTCCCTGCAGTTCTCAGTCCCCCCTGCTTTGTCACTGCCCCTCGTGGAGGTGGGTGCAGCCCTGCTGAGCGCAGCATCACGGCCTCAGCTCCGGCAGCACCTCGGCCTCGCCCCGCTCACCCCCAGGTCTACGGTCGACCTCCCAGGTGGGGATGGCTTGGATGCCTTCTCTTTTTCCCTCCTCAGGAGCTCTTGGACTAGGAAGAAACACAAGGCAAAGAAGGGCTCTTCTCTCCTGCCCGTGGCTGGGATGCAGTGGCCACCCCTGCCCCAGCCCAGGGGACCACCCTGCAGTCCCCTGAACAGCTCAGCTGGGGACACCATTGCAGCTAGATTGGATACCAAAGCAAAATAAAATTGTGTCTCTGGGAGAAGGCCTGGAAGCCCTCTCTGACACTGGAATATCTTAGGATGCATCTGCCCATCCTTCTGCCTTAAGGGGTGGTGAAGGCTGGACTGGCTGGGAGGAACATCTCAGTGACACGTAGGAGCAATGAAGGGGCTGAGCCTTTCAGGGCCTTGGGACCACGGTTCACCTGCCTCTGCTCTCACCTAGAGCCTTCCCATAACTCACCTACGGACATGAAAACGTCATTTACTTGATGGTTGGATTTTGCAGATGTCTCCATGAACAGGAGGCCTTTTGTTCGTGCAAACTCTTCCCCCTCCTAAGTGGAAAGAGGCAGAGTTATTCCCCTGCCCCCTCTGGGGCTGCTTGCTCAGTTTTATGGTGCATTTCACGGTGGGTCAGTAATTGTCCAGGAGTTTTGGAGGTGTCTGAAAGCCTCCTAAACTCTGGGCTTTCCTTGGAAATTTTCCTTGGATGTATCCCAGTGCTTTGAGGGGTGATGAGGGAACCCCAGGCACCCACCTCAGAGGTGACCTCTCGCTCAGCAGCCAGGTCTGTCTTGTTGCCCACCAGAGCAATCACGATTTCATTGGGAAGGAATCTCTTCTCCAGCTCCTCCAGCCACAGCTTTGCTCTGCTGAATGTTTGCTGGAGAGATGGAGACAAACCCACCCAGTGATCTGGTTTTGATTCAACCCCTTTGTCTCAAACCAAGCTGGCTGGGTGGCACCAAACCAAAGAGGGTGGGAAGGTTTTGATTGTCCCTCTCAGGGAAACAGATCTCCAGCCCTCAAACACATGTGGGGATAAATCCCCCTTGGATGGGATTCATGGCAGCAGAAATCACCTCAGGGTGGTGGCATGGTCCTGCCCTACCTTGTTAGCAATGTCATAAACAAGGAGGGCAGCGTGGGCGTCCCGGTAGTACAGGTGACAGACACTCTGGTACTTCTCCTGGCCCGCCGTGTCCCAGATCTCAAACTTGACGCTGGCCTCGTCCAGGTCGAGTGTCTGTATGAAGAAGGAGCCTGCAGGCAAGATGCAGGGGGGTGTTCACTTGGAGCAAGAGCAGGGAGCTCAGACCCCCTGCCCTGAGGCCAAACCCATCCTGAAGGTCGTTAATGATGTTCCAATGCACAGAATCCAGGGGGGACTTCATGTGATCACTGGCACTGGGCTGACGTGGCCCCTCCTGGCAGCAGATTTGGGTGGGTGACATCAGGTTTGATGTTGGGTAACTCTGAGCTTTGCAGAATAGCCCCCAAACAGAGAGGCAGCTCCACCTAGCTGGTGGGTCAGAGCTGTGAATGGGAATATCCATGGAAAGCACTCCCACTGGAGGGGAGCCTCCATCCTTTCCTACAGGGAGCAGATGGCTGCTTGTGGACAAGCCAGGGACAAGGCAGAGGGACAGGAGGAGAACCTTCACTTTGCTCTGCTCTACCAGCTGGTTCTTTAGTTACAGGTGGGATCACAACCTCTGTGCCTGCTGTGCCTTCTTAAAGCAAAACCCAGGTGCATCACGTGAAATGAATATGTATAATGTCTAGGTGCTGTAGGACCTAGGCAGGGGGAAGTGACACTAGGTGATCTCTAATGCAAACCATTATAAGAGACCCTCCTGGGGTGCCTGAATAGCTGGGCAGGCAGCACAGCATGCAAAGAGCAGAAGGGCTGCACAGTTTACTCATTTTGCTGCTCACCCACCTCTAAAAAGCAGCACCAAGCCAGACTCGTGTGATGTGGATGTGGCTTTGCTTGTGGCCTGGTGCTGAGGAAAGGGGCTGCAGAGATGTGAAGGGGGAGGTTCTGGCTTTGGGGCAAACCTGCACCACGTCCCAAAGGGGGCCTGTGCTACTGGCAGGTGGAGCAAGCAGCTCCCTGTCCCCACGCCGCTGCAGGGAAGGGGTCAGGCCTGGCCTCTCGTCCCGAGCCGGGGAGCTGTCGGAGCCGCTCACTCACATCCCACGGTTGGCAGCAGCTCCCTGAAGTCGTTCCTCACGTATCTGTAGGCCAGGCTGGACTTGCCCACGGACATGCTGCCCAGCAGGACCACCTTGTACATGTAGGAGGGACGAGGCCCCTGCGGGGAGGTGCCCGATGTCACCGTCTGTGCCATGGCCTGCAAGGAAACCAGCCCTGTTCAACGGACACCTGAAGGGATCCCGGGATCAGCTGAGCCTCCTGCAGCAGCTCCTGACTGGCGGCAGGGCAGGGGGGGCTTAACTCCAAAACAGGCTGGAATAAAATCAAAATCGTTACTGTCGTAAGTTGCAAGTTTAATGCATCAAAGCATCTGCCACTGTCAGATATGACCAGGAGGTGGAGATGTTTAGGAAGAAACTTGATGCCAGAAGCCTCCTTGGATGTAGGCAGAGGGAAATTCCTTCTGGCTGTACCTTGCTCTCCTGGACGCCTCCTTCCCAGGAAGAGCTTCAGCTGATGCCCCACATTTATCCTGGTGTTAGAAGTTACATCAGGAGAGCCTCAGGAGTGAGAGGCCATGGCCCGAGCAGCCCTGAGGAGCAGCAGCACACAAAGCAGGTGGAAAATGCCACCCTGGGTAAAGACCCCCAGACAAACCAAGCCCCTGGAGTGGCACCCCGATGTCACCCCAGAGTGTGACTGCACCGCCCCGCTGTGCCCAGGGATGGCAGGGAAACACCGACCCAGGAACAGTGAGCGCCTCCAACCTGACTCGGAGAGAGCTGCTGCGGAGCCTCGGCTGCACCCTGGTGGGTGACACGCGTGTCCCCTCCTCCCAGCCCTGAGCCAAGGAAGTGCCACTGCCCCGCTGCTGGTGGGAACTGCGGGTGCAAGGCAGGAAAGAGCGCTTTGCCTTGCTTTGCCCTGCTTTCTCCTCGCAGAGCTCCTCCTCCAAAAATACTCAGCTCATGTGGACAGTTACAAAGGAGAGGAAAGTTCACGGGGTGTTGGGCTGAGCAGGATGCCAGGGTGAGCTCTGCTGGAGGAGGAGGCTTCCCTCCACCTAGAAGAAAGCCCTGGTGAGGCAGACAGCAGGCATCTGCGAGACTTAAAATGAAGAACTGGTGCAGTTTCTACCTGCGCCTCAGGAATTTGGCTGTGGAACTTGGCTGGAGAGCAAGAAGGACATTTACACAGACACCTCCAGCAGCACCAGCAATGCAGCTGCCTGCCCTCTGCAGTTTCCCTCCCTGACAAAAGCCCCTTGTTCCTGTGAGCTGCTCATCCCACGTGTCTCCTTTATTTTGCCTGTCCCCCCTCTGCAATCTGGCAGGCTCCAGACCTTTAATTCTTCATTAAGGCTGTCATTAGGAGAGTTCCTCGGCTGAACCCGGGTCTGTGTCTTGAGATCCAAGTAGTTTTTCTGCTGGGTGAGATGGGCTTTAATCCCCTTAAAAAAATCACAGGTAACATCATCTCCCCCAGCTCATGCAGCCCTGTGATGAAGAGCAGGATCATAGTTTGTGCAGAATAGCTAGTTAGTCATATTTTTCAGGCAGGAAAAAGATAAGCCCTGTGTCACAGCATAAATGTGCTCCTTAGGGTACTGATAACATACATTTGCCTTTTTGTAGGCTGTAAACAAGACTGCCATCCATTCTGGCCAATTATTGTCAGAGATAAGCCATAAAACTCTCTTAAGGAAACAGGAAGCTGCTTGAAAACTACCCAAGGTTGTCTATATTAAACACAGTTTCTCATCATTTCCTTCTGCTGCTCTCTGTTCAACCTCATAAAGATGGGTTGATGCTGGAACAAAACTCACCTGAGATTTACAATGCAATGAGTTTTGCCAAAGCTCACTTGAAATAATTTTTTCCCCTGTGTTAAGATGCAGAGGGCAAGTCCCCCTGCCCACCTGAGGAGGATGGCAAGGAAGCAAAACAAGTGGTTTCGTCCTGATTCAATGGAAAACAGATTTAAGGGGAAATGGTAGGGGCTTCATCCTCTTTTTTTTTTTTTTTTTTTTTTTTTTTTGTTGGAAAAGGAGAGTACAGAGTAAAACCCTGCACTTGCTGGATAAGGAACTGTGGGAAAAGCCTCCAGATATCTACTGTCATCAATTTGGGGAGCAGCCAGGACAACAGCTGAGGTGGTGCAGGTCCTCTCCTTGTGCCAAGAGGCCGTGCTCAGGGAAAGCTCAACCTGCTCAGGTCCAGTGTAGTCAGAGAAAATAAACCAATTTATCTTCAATCAGCTGTAAAAACCCTGCTGGTGGATATAGTCTCCAGGTACAGCTTAATATTTTGTGGCAGCTGTGTCCAGCAGCAGATATTAGGGGCAGGGTTTCTTGATCCTACACTTGTCCTGAAGGTGAGTTCCCACACAGCCACAACACCAATTGTTTCTCACTTCCTAACAGAGGATTAAACATTGCTGCACCCAGGAAATTGTGATCAGCATCTTTAACCTGGGCTGGAGGGATCCTGGTGTATTTATTGTGTATTGCCTTTTATTTCCAAAGGGAAGCAGTAATAAAAGAAAAGTCATGCATACCTTTGGGGAAGGAGTCACTGAGAAGTCTTATTTAAAACCCTATTTAGCTTCCTAGGAAATTAATGTTGTTTAAGTGTAATGATGTCTAACTGTTGTCTAAGCTTTTCTAGGTCCTAGTACCCTTAAAGCCTGAGTTTCTTCAGGGGTGCAAGAGTGAACCAGAACAAAAATTACTAAGCACATCAGAAAAAATTACAGGACTTCAACACTTAACTGTGTAAGTCTGCAGTATTTAACCCTGCAGGTTTTGGACAGGATATTTCAGGTTCTTTCAGACTTAGATACTTAACTTCCTACCCCCCTCCAAGATTGTTGCCATGCTCCTACCTCCCCAGTTAATTTCTAGCATTCATCTCAAAGCTCTCCTCTGCTTTTTGGAGCCTCCTCCTACCAGCTTAAACTCTGGCTTAAATAAGAGAGTGACTATCCAGAAAGTTCACTTAAGCCAGGGCTCCCAGGTGACACAAAAATCCCAACTGCAAAGACATAATGTGCAAATATTAGATTTACACAGCGATGATTTCTCAGAACAAGCAGCTCCCCTCGAAGCGAAGGGGAAGGGAATAAGGATCATTAACCACGCAGGGAAGTAAGGCAGCAATAAACGGGAGCGCCCTGGGCTGTGGGAGAGACCGAGAGCGCTGCTGAGACCTTCCGAACAGCTGTGGCAGGATGGGCTAGGGCAGAGGGCTTCCAAAAGCCTCTTCTCTCGGGCAGGGCGTCACTGAGGACCGTGCCACCCTTCGTGCACCCTTCGTGCCTTGGATGCGAGGCTGCTCCGTGAGGATGAGAGCATTTCCGGAGCTTGCTTGGGAAAGGCACCTTGGGGAGGGCGGGTCGGGGCTGGGGACCTGCCCGGTGGGGGATTCCTGAGCGGAGGATGCCTTTACCTTCCCGAAGCCTCGCTGTCCTGTCAGGGGTCCAGTCCGTGTGTCAGGGGTGGCAGGATGACAGCCCCATCCGTGTGTTGGAGCTCTCCGTGCCGGGAGCAGCTCAAAGCGAAAGCACCGGCTCCGGGAGCGGTGTCAAAGGTGAGAGAGGCAGCCCGGATCAGTGAACCTTAGACCTGACACCAAGTCTAAGCTCTGGCAGCCAGGCAAGACGGAGCGAGGCTGTTGTCCCAGTGGCCATGCCCCAGCACCCATCCATCCATCCCTCCCTCCCTCCGTCCTTCCCTCCCCGCTCCTCACGCTGGGTTTGGCCGTGGGTGGGTGGATGGAAGCGATGGATGGGTGGGTGGGGCTTCCCCCATGTCTTGGGATTCAAGAGCAGCCCAGCTACCAAGGAAATGGGGGTAAAGCCCCTCGGACCCGTCAAGGTTTGAGGATTAGGGAGGGCTGGGTGCAGCCGGAGTCACGGCAGATTCGGGATCTGTCCTCTCTGGATTTTTATACCATGGCGATTTCTGCTGGCAAACACTAGACCTGGCTTTGGTCTTGTGCCAGGTACAGGCTCAGATAGCCCAAGTTTGGGATTGCAGAGGGGATTTGTTTTGTGGGAGAAGATGCACCCACTTGTCTGGCAACAATCCTTCAGCTGCAAAACAGCAGCTCCTAAGTTTGGGAGGTACAAAGTGAGCAAAAACTGAGCATTTTTCTGCCTGTTAATTAAGGTAATAACTGGTTATCCCAGGCATCTGGGGCTCAGTGTTTTTAAGAAGCCTGCTCCTGTTTAATATCTGGAGAGAGAAATCACAGCATGTTATATTGCATTGGGATAACGGGTCTGCAGTGGCAATGGGAAGATCTGATAATTAAACATCTGAATGATAATAATTCTGTGTTTCTGTCACTCCTCTTGTCATAGTCAGTGTCTTTCCTTCAAGTAAGATATCTGGAATTCAAACAGCCTTAACAACATCTATAACTAAGGGTTATAGAGAACAGGGTGAATAGCAAAAGTCCTACAAGAAAGCTTAAAAACAATATCATCCTAGTTTTGAAATGAAAAATGTGTTTTGTGACTTCCAAGGCCTAAGCACTGCAGTTCAATTACTTCCCATTTCAATGATGAAAAGCCATGTACAGTTTACCTTCCCAGAGCCTTTCCATCAGCTCTGCAGAGGCTAGAGCTGGATTTGGAGATCCTTTGAACACAGTTCCTCACAACCCTATAAATATATATATAGTTCTTCCAGCTGAGAAGCAGTTTAATGTGCTCCCACCCCTTTCTTATAACTTGTTTCCCAAAGGAGATGAGTTAAAGCCTTTTTTTTTTTTTTTTTTTTTCCCCTAGGGCTTTGGATTAATCAGTCCTTCAGTGTGAGTCTCTGTGACCCTGTGCACAGTTGCACTGGTGCAGCAAGGGGGTAGGAAGATGTTTCAGGGTTTTGGAAGGGTTGAGTGTGCATACCTTGGGCTGGGGTTGCTGCAGCAACAATCCTTGCCCACAGCAATGATTTTACCAGCTGGTTTGCACCTACAGGCTCTGATAGCATCATGCACCTAAGCTAAGCATCTAATTTTTGGTAGAAAAAGAGGCTGAGAGGCTTTGAAGCCTTATGAAAGGATGGCTTTGTCACTGCTAAGAGAAACTTCATTCCCAGTTTGTGCTGCTCTGTTATTTTCATACCAGCCTCCTCTGCCTGAGCAGATGTCACATCTCAGAGGCCTTTGTGAAGGGCTTTTAGAAAAGAAGGTGGTGGGGGTGAGGTGCACAAAGTGCCATGGCCTGGCTGGTGTAAGTGCTTTGGAGGCCTCCAGAGCCCAGGGAAGTGTGTCCCTTGTGTGGGCTGGGACAGCTTCCCTTGGAGGGCTCTTGTGCGGCTCCCGGAGAGCCAGACCCCACTAGAGGGCACAGCTCATCTACCATTTAACACAGCGGGGATGCAGCGGCTCAGCCTCAGTTCTGAGCTGGGCAGCCAAACGGACACCAGCCCGTGAGAGATGGACTGATGTCTCCTGCCAAAAGCGTGGATGGGCAGCCAAGCTTCTCTTGTTCCTTGTTCTCCAAACTGGAATGTGAACATCTCTGATAGGCATTGTTGCAGTGCTAGGGAGCCAGAGGTTTTTCCTATGTCTCTATGTCTGCTTGACTGCTTCTTGTGAGGGAAAATATCCAGGATGCTGAGGATCAGACCTCCTTCAGTGATGAGTGCTTTACAAATGGAGACTGTGGCTGCATTGATACTGGATGGGGAGAGCACCTGGAGCACCCTGCACAAACCTAGGGATGCACCTCGCTGTGCTTGCGCAGTGAAAGGTTCTTCCTCACTTGAAATAAATTTTACTGGTAAAAACTGGGCATGGGTTGTTTTTCTGAGGTTTAGGGACTGCATTTTTGGACACCTGATGTAATTACATCTTGAGAATTTGGAGGATGTGTCTGGCCACAGGAGTGGTGTGGATCAAATACACCTGGAGCCCCCTTATAGACCTTTCCCCACCTCAGCCTTTAAATTTGATTTTTAACTGTGAAGGAAAGGCTGACTTGTCAGTGGTGCACAAGAATTCCAGAGGAGGTCAAAATTAAACTTCTAGGCTGAGCACTCAAGAATAATTCCAATAATCTTGTATTTCTGTCTCTGCCTGCTGTGTAACTTTGAGCAGGATGCCTCTCCTTCTTCCTTTCTCTGAGTTAAAGGAGGCACAAGCACAGAGATCTTTGTGGGGCAGTTTAGAAACTCCTGGAGGGATTTTTTTCAGTGGTTCTGTGGTACTTGGTTCTCCCTGACTGTGACTGCTGTGAGGAAGCATCAATATGGGCACTGCAAATCCTCCCTTGCCTAAGGAAGAGTGGTTGTGTGGGAAAGGCAGCAGAGCCTGGCAATAAGGGCACAACCCTGAGCTGAAAACAGAGACTGAAACCTCAGACTTCCAACTTGTTTGCTGTCTGCCTGTGGGAAGAGTTCTTTTTTCTCCCCTGACTTGTTTCTCCCCCTCTCTTTGGACTCATCCACATGGACTCCATGTGGTCCCTGGTGTGCCCTGTGCAGGCAGGCCAGCTCAGGAGGTCTGATCATTATCAAGGCTCCCATGCTGTTGAAATGATGCTTGGACTTTGTACTGCTCTGAAATTATGCTCATTTTCAGCATTTTTGGTCCTCTGAGGTCCCTGAACACCAGATATTTTTCCTGATGGGTCAGTTTGTGTCCGAAACACTCTCATTTCTTATTTTTTCAAGAACAAACACCTAAAACCATGGTCAGCAAAATAAATTCAAAATAATCAATCCATCCAGAGGTCACAACAAATGATGGTCTCAAAACTGTTTGCCATACCTGTGCTATTAAACACTCCATCCCTTGTTTGCTTGCTGGTTTTTATACAAAACATGGCTAAGGAGTTAAATCACAGAATGGAAATGCTTGAAGTGTTCTGGTTTTTGCTGCTTCTCCTTTTCTGTGTGTGATGAAATAATGAAAACCCAGGGTGTTCAATTGGTGATCATACAGGCAAGGTCTCTCACCACTGCCATGGAGTACTAAAAGTTGTTTTAAGAGGAGCAAGAGTTGTGCCTTTGCTAATGGAAAAAATAAAAAGATTGAGGTCCTCACTGTTACAGTGATAAAAAGTTAAGACATATTTCAAAGGATTGGTGGAGTTGTAATGATGAACAGATCATTTTCACTGTGGCTCAAAACTGTGGGCCTGCCCTGAACTGCTTCAGGCCTCTAAAATGCTCGACTTCCTGTATTAATTATTAACGTTGCTAAAACACTCCAGAGATTGGCCTGGAAACATTAAACAAGCTTAATATTAATAGCTCCCAGATGATAAGTGATGGTGAACATTAGCATGTGTTAAAGACCAAGGAGGGAAAACAACTACTGACTACAATAAACATTTGAAGTCTGGTGGCATTAAATTACAAAAGGAATACAAGTGTGAACCACAGGAAAGGCTTTCCTACAGCATCAGAGACAGGTGAGATTGTTTTCACCTCTGAAATTACACTTGACATGTCACAATAAATAGCCTTGAGGTGTGTGCTGAGGTTCATTGCCCATATGCCTAAGCAGAGTGCAGCTTGGGTGAAAAGTAAATGTATGTGGCTTGCTCGAGTAAAGATGTCTGCACTGAATAGTTTGCTTATCTCAAACTTCACGTGCTCTTTTCTCAGCAGACCTTGGCCAGGAGGATCCCCCTCCAGGAGTCCAGCCCACCTTGCCAGGAAAGCTGCCACGCAGAAACCTTTTGCTGTAGGCTGGGTACCTGACTTCAAAGGAAAAGCCCGCTCCCCAGGGCCACAGGAGGAAATGGTTCTGTGAAACAAAAGATATCATTATCTAACAAGGTGCAGGTTTGGCAGCATTTTACATGATTAAAGCATTTAAGCACTCTCTTCCACGTGCAGGGTCTGGTGTCTACCCTGAGCTCCATATGCTGCTTTTTTGCCAGTGGGGATATCACATTTGGGATGGACCTTGACCTCTGAGGAAAACTTGGTGGCAGCTGGCCAGCTGGCTTCTGCTTTTAGTGTGGAACTGGAAGAGTGATCACACGTGTTCCCTTAGGAAACCAGGCTAAAAATGGCTGTAGGTGGTACCTTTCCAAGCAAAGGGCTAGAGAGGAGCTCCCTGACAGCCAAAAGTTGCTCAATAATCTCCCCCAGCAGCACTTCATCTCTCTCTGTTTACCAGGCAGTTGTATCAAATGCAACTGAAAATGCCTGTGCATGGAAAGAGAAATATTTAAGCAATGCTGTCTAGCACAGACTTGAAAAGCTCACGTGGGTGTGAATATGAGCTTCGTTTCCCTGAAGTCCCCACCCAGCTTTGGGGATGCCTTGCCCAAAAAACTTCACAGGGCATTTTATGACAGGTTTTGCCCCTCCGTGGCAGCCAGGCCCTGTGGCCACAGCAGTTCTGCCTTTTCAGGTCAGTCTAAATGTTTGGCTGGTTTTCAGTTGGTTTTTAGTCTCAGGCACCGGGTGTTGCAGAGGCATGGTCTGTATAGTCACAAGAATAGAAATTATTTCATCAGTTTGAGCCTGAGTAACCTCGTTTAAGGCCAGATGCTGCTGGAAGAGTTGTAAAGCAGTCATCTTGGGCAGAGGTGAAATGAGTCATCTGTTGCCAATAAACTTGGAAGGGACAGAGATGCCTTGGAGGCCAGGGGAGACACCATTTTCTGCTGTTACCTCGAGCAACTCCTTTTATAATTGAAAAAGGTATTAAAAATTATTTTGGGAATTTTTAATTAGTTGAGTTGAACCACTAATGGACTCCGGATGTTTCAGAAATGTAACCTAGTAACTTCCCCAAAAGAGGCCACGCAGAGAAGTGTCTTTCCTGCCTCTCCCCTCTGCCACCACAGCTCCAAGGTCAGGGAGGATGAAAACCTCTGCAGAAATTGAAGTTGTGCAACAAAGGCGGTGCCTGTCAGCCTCTGGGGAGGTGCCTCCTCCTAACAGTGCCCAGACATCCATGGCTTAAGGCTGGAAACCCTGCAATATATTGAGTAGCTGTCCCTAGGGAAAGGCGCAGACAGGAAAGGCAGAAGGAGAGAGGAAGGAAAAGCAGAGACTTGGTGGCAGAGGCCATTCTACTCCTGTCTCTGGCATCTTTTTCCAGCACGATCAAGTTGTTCAGCTGGCTGTGGAAATTGGTAGTTTCTAGATGCTAAATATTTTGCTTTCTGTCCAGTTTGGGGTATTCCATGCTTTATCTACCTATTGATTTATTTATCTATTTACTGTTTTTACAGCAGCTGAAACAAAAGGGTTCTGCAGGAACTCGTGTTCAGAGGGGGCAAAAGTTATTCTTCTAATTGTTGCTGCAATGGGAGGGAAAACTAAACACTGGAGACTTTGACAATGCTTCCCTGACTGTTTTGGCTCTTTGTTGATGGAGAAGAGAGGAGCTGATTCCTTCCCATTCCTACTGGGAAGGATCAGAGGGGTTTTAGTGCCGTAATAATTAACGCTGAGGAAATGCTCACAGGAGAATGGCAGAGCACAGGTACCTGCTGCAGGCCTGGGATGGATGAACTGGGTCAGGATTCCCAGCGGGGCAGAGGGCAGGGAGACCATGCCGGGCAGGTGAGTCAGCCCCACATGCCATTCATCAGCCACTCTGTGTGGAAAACCAGAAATGCTATGGATGCCAGAAAAATGTGTTATGATTTTAAATCAGATGCACCAGCTCTATCACACTGTATCTTCTCCGATGTTTTGTCTCCATTTCCTCTAATGTTTTGTTACCAGTATCATCTTTCACTTCCCACTTTAGGCAAAGTCCTTTATTTCAGGAAACTATAATGACCTGCCTTCCTGCCCTGCTGGTGATTATCCCAGCTGGAATGCAAAATCCTTTAGCACCAGCATGGCTTTAGGTAGGCCAGGAACTGTTAGCTCCCACGGCCGGTTCGCTGCAGTTCTGTGTGGGTGGGCCACTGGAGAGGCGACAGGAGGTGGGGTAGGGATGCACGGCTTCAGATCATAAAGCAGAACCATGGGCCATCACACAGGTGCTCTTCTGTCAGATGTCAAGTGGCTGGAACAACTCCTGGAGAACATTCCCTGATTTTTCACTCTGCTGTAGAATAGGTGAGCAGAAAATACCTCTTCCCTGACAAGAATGAAAGATGGTTCAGAGCAGAGCACAGCTTTCTGTGCTGGAGAAGAGGGATGGTTCTGCCTCTGATTTGTGCCTTGGATGAATCTGGATAGATTTTTCATAGGCACAATAAACAGCACCTCCTTCCCTTCTTTTGCTCCAGCTGAAGGCGTTTTGACTGTGATGTGGTTTCCCAAAAGCTCTTCCAAAAGCATGTTCATATGGCATTTTACAGGACACTATGACTAATTAGTGCAAGCACTTGGTCTTTTGCAAACAATTGGTTGTTTTTAGGCCATGTGTTGTGGCTATGTTCTACTCAAGTCCAAAACAACTTGTGTTTAAGAAAATCTGGAGGGCCTGATTGGAAAATGTGGCTCAGCTTAACTCTGCAACATTTGGGATGGGAGTGGATGAGGCCACACAGCATGGAGCAGGGAAAACACAGGGAAACTTGTATCAAGGCCGTGTGATTCCTCACTCCCGTGTCTCCGGGCTGTCAGTGGGGTGAGGACACCGGCACCAAGGCAGCAGGAATGCTTTGATATATTAATCCCAAAGTGATGCAGGGTTAGTTCCTCAGCTGCTCCAGCTGATGTAATGCATTGTTTGCACCGAAGCCAGCCCGATTTCGTGTGGCTGAAGGATTTACTAGTTCAGACTATGTTTTTGGACAGATGTAGAGGCTGTATTCCCAAATTAAATATGTACATTGATCTCCCGCCTGCATTCCACATGGAGTGCAGGCAGAGGGGATGCAAAGCATCCCACAAGTCTGGAACAGGTTTTATGCCCACAACAGTTGAGGTGGGGAACAAGGAGTGTTTTTAGACTAGGTGGAAGAGACTAGAATGTCTTTTCTTCTGAAAATAGCACAGGGCTCTCTTAAAATGTAGCTTTTTTTACACATCAAGAGGGGAAGCCACAGGGGAAGCAGCCAAATTTGGAGCTTAGCAGTGCTGTGGCAGGCTGGGAATAGCAGATAGGAGCAGAGAGAGCAAACAACAGACCATGACCATCCGGCTTTGGGAGGCAGCCTGGGATGGGTTTGGCTCCCCACAACCCCAGCTGCCGTGGAGCTGGCTTCACTTTGCAGAAACACTGAGCCATGGCGTGCCTGCTGCTAATTAGATTAGGTCCACAGAGGCTGCCTTGAGCAGGTTCTCATTTTTGCCCCAGATGGGATGTGAGCTCAGTCGTGGTTGGCACATTACAGGTGAGCTCCCTGCGGGGCACAGGCACACAGGGCGTGCACGGGTTGGTCGGGTGAAGGCTGCCTTGTGCCCTCCAAGCAGGAGCATCAATGGGACAAGAAAAACCTCTCTGGGGTGACTGTCAGCTGGGGTGGACACCCACGTCCCAGATGTCCTGGCAGGGTGAAAAGCCTGCAGTGTTTGGACTAGTGTTGCTAAGGCAGACAGACTCTCAGGGTCACCACAGGCTTGACATACCCAGCTACTCACAACCTCTTTTGGGATGCATGTTCAGAAATCTCCGGTATCCAGACTAAAATTATATATGGTCTGTTTAGCTGTATGCTTTTGTGCTGACTTGGCTTTAAGCTTTACATAGCATCATCCCCATCCCACTTATCTGCAAAGGGCTTTACAGAAGAGAGATGCAGTTTGAACAGACAAGCCAACCCCTTCTCATCTCAGTAAAGTCCTCCTGCTGCTTATCCTAGGAGCTTTTCTCTCCACAGCTAGTCGAGTTCTTTTTAATATGGAAAAGCAGATTTGCAAGCACCATTTTAGGTAAGGTCTTGCAGATGGTTGTGCAATGAGCCTTTCTTGAAGTGCTCTCATTGTTAAATGCAATGTTTTGGTGTTTCTGTTGTGATGGTGGCACGCAACCAACCCACGGCCAGTTTATGACCCCGGAACTTCCTCCTTTTCCTTTATTAACAGTCGGCGAGATCATGAATTTATCCTTGGGCATGGCAGTGGCTGTCTGCTTGATTTCACTCCACTTGTTTCTCAAGTCCTTAACCTCTTGTATGACTTTACCCTCCTTTTTTGGTGACACTTTAACACTGTGTCATCAGCTTATTTAATTAGTGCTGTCCTGCTTGTGCCAGGGTGCAGATGAAAATACTAAATGAAATCAACCCCAAGGTTAACCTTTGAAAAACTCCCTCCAAGGGAAGGTTCTTCCTAACCCTAAAAGCGATCAAATGCTGAGACCTCGAGCTCCCCAAAGTGGCATCCTTAGTGACCTGTGAAAAATTTACAGATGAAAAACTATCTCTCATGGCATGCCAAGGTGACTAGAGGAGGCCAATAACTCATTGAGGAGTTCTGGCAAGATGAAGCCAACCAATAAGCTTTCTTCAGAAAAAAACCCACATCGTATTGCTGTTGGTAAAAGCGATCAAGGTCTGCTGCTCTTGTGGGATTTTTTTTCTCCAGTCCTCCTAAAGGTTGGCTTGGAAGCCCACAGTATTCTCCTTGGCCAACCCAAGCCCACAGATCTCTTTTTTTGGACCAGCTGGGAAGACACTAATCAGTTCTGGCTTTGCTGTGTGACTGCAAACTCCAGGCTAGACATGACAAAGCTAAGCAAGGCTCCCAAAGGGCCAGAGCTCTGCTGATGCAAATAATGACCCTGCTGACTTGAAGAGACAGAATAACAGTAAGGAATTTCATCCAGGCAAAATACATGTGGACACCACCAGTCTCCTGAGCCCTGTCTTGACACTGCTCAGATGTGGCAACACACCTGAAAGCTTTTCCCAGGAGGTCTCATTTGCTGGAGAGGATCACCTTGGGCTCCCTAGGAAGTCTAATAAAGTACAAGCCCTTTATTTGCACCAATTTTTTTTTATTTTTCTGCAGAATTTCAGTGCCAGCACATACTTGTCTGTGATGTAATTTTTTTCCATTAATAAATCTGCAGACCCTGTTGGATACCACTGCTGTTATGTTTGCAAAATATTGCAATGCTAATGGAGCCCTGCTCATCTCACGTATCCTGACAATCTCAAATATTGGCCTCCTCAGTGTACATTTTTCCAAGGTCTTTAAAGCATTCCACTCTCCTTGGACTAATGGACATCTTGTTAAAGCTGTCAGGCTTCATTTCTGGTTTGGCAGATGCCGTGACCTTACAGTGGATTGGAGAGGTGCCCTTGTGTTTGCTTTTAACACCCTCACTCAGCCACCGGATTCCCCTATCCCAGGACTTGCCTCTAACAGAAATGTTATCACATTTCCCTGCACAGGGCACAAAAGCATCCATTTTATTATGTAAAAGAGGTTCGTCAAGTACACCACCACTGCTTTTACCAGCTGGTTGCTTGTTCTGATTCTCAACAGTGAGGTTTTTACAAGAGGGTTTGGTTTAAGAGCAGCACAGAGGGAAAACTGCATCTTTTAGGGTGTGCTTGGCACAAAGCAGCCTCCTTGCACACAGGATACTGGAGAATGAGGGGTGTATTATGCACTTAAAATAGAGCCCTTTAAAACTGGCATGGGATACTCAGTGTTGTCCGACTACCATTCATCACAGTCATGACTTTCAGACAAAACGAGCCTCGCCTTCGTGTTGCTTGTTAAAATAAGGAATGTATGTTCAGTGCTTCATTTTCACTCACTGCGCTCCACAGCGCAGCCAAAAACAATGTGGTTTGAACCATTATTTCAAATTTATCTGGACAAATTATCTATGCACAGTATTTTTATAACAAGATAGCTTATTTTGTCTATATTCAAAGAAAAAAAATTACTTTGCATGTCTGGAATGCAGGAAAAGAAACGGATTTCTTACACTGCAATGCACACTCAGTGAGTGATTTGAAACCTGACTGCAGTCACCCACCAGCACGCTCTCTTCCAATTTCTCTGCTTTACTCTTTTAATTCTTCCTTCCCTCCTCCATCTTTCTTTCCCCCTTCCCCTGTGTTTCCTTTCTCTATTTCTTCCTTTCTCCCCTGCTCTATTTCTTTTTTCTCCCCCTTTCCCCTGGATTTCTTTTTCTGTTTCTTCCCTCTCCCTTTCTCCCACCCATTTCTTTCCTCCTTCCCCTGTATTTCTCTTCCCCTCTTTTTCCCCTTTGCCCTCCCCAGATTTCCATTTCTCCTCTATTTCTTCCTCCCCTTCCCTTCTCCCTTTCCTTTGTCCCCTCAATAGTCGGTTTTTGGACAAAAAACCCACTATTTCCCTAGCCCAAGGCTCTGCAAGGCTTTCAGCTAGGCAGGCAAGCAGCACTGATGCAAATCCTACAGCACCCCTGAACAGGGAAATTCCTGGCATGAATACGGTGATGCAGCTGCACAGGTGGCCAAAATCCCTGGGTAACAGGGACCTAAAAATAAGGCACTGCCCCGCCTCTTCAGCCAGAATTCCTCAAAGGGCAGGGGCAAATGCGAGGATAAGGGCTCAGGGAATGAGTAATGCAGAGCCCGAAAGGGTGGTAGTGCTAAGCCAGGGCTTGGGGAGGTGAAGAAGGGAAGCCTGAGGTATATCTAGGAAAACCAGACCCAGCAAAGCTTTGCCTCCAGGGTGAGAGCTCAGTTTAAAGCCCCTGTGCTGCCTTGCAAAGCAGGTCCTTTCTAATCCACTTGTGTGGGGTAAACCTGAGACCAAATCTGAGGGTGCCCAAGCAAGGTGGGGGACTCATCTATCTGCGTCTGCTGACAAAATAATCATTTGATTTTTGCAAAGATAAACAGTCCCAAGTGCAAGGAGCAGCATTGATGCAGTATCACTACCCAGTCAGTCTGAGGATGACTCAAATCTCAGGTGTTGTACATGAAAACTGCCAATAAATATTGAGCAGGCAGGTGTTGCCTTTTGCTTGACTCAAGTTTAATTCGATGGTAAAATTAAATAATAAAGATTTCTGGTCAGAAGGGAGCGGGTGGGTTTTGCAGCCCTTTTTGTAGCCCTTTTCTCTGTCTATGTAATAATGCAAGCTTGAGAGACTTTAATTCATATTTAGGGAATTAGTGTGAAAATTGAGGTGTAAGGGCTGTGACAGGAATCCCAGAAAAGACATGTTCCTTGTCAGTGTGAATTAATTAAGCACTGATGTTCTTGACACTAAAATTAATCATGTCCACTTACACTTAATAGGAAAAATCACTATTGAGGAGACCCCACAGGGCTATGAAGCTCTGTGAAGGTGTTAGGGCATGAAGAGCTGTGTTTCTGTCCTGTCCCCCTCTATTTGTGGCAGAGGAACCCCCCAGCTTTACAGCTGGTGAGGTTTCGATGCCCATTTCCATGATTTCTGGTAAATTCACTGTGTCCAGTTCTGGCCTCTTCAGGACAAGAGAGACAGCGCTCCTGAAGGGGGTCCAGCAGAAGCTGCAGTGGTGATGAAGGGATTAGAGCATCTCTGAGGAAGAAAGGCTGAAGGAGCTGGGGCTCCTCAAGAGGAGCCACAGCTGAGAGGGGACGTCTGTGGTGTCTGTAAATGTCCAAAGGGAGGGGGCCAGAGCATGGACCAAGCTCTGCTCCATGGGGCCCAGCAATGGGACAATGAGGAACAGGCAGATGCTGATGCCCAGGAGTTCCACCTGAACAGGAGGCAGAAATTCTTTCCTGTCTGGTGACCAAGCAGTGAACAGCGTCCAGAGGGGGTGTGGAGTTCCCCTCACTGGGGCTGTTCCAGAGCCATCAGGACACAATCCTGTGCCCTGTTGGTGGTCCCGTCCAACTTGACCCATTCTGTGATTCTGGGATTTCCTACAGCTTGGCAGGGAGCCCAGGCACAAGGCGGGAAAGGGGTAGGGCCACAGCGGGGCTGAGGGAGCAGGAAGGGGCATGAGGGGAGCAGCAGACACCCTCATTTTGAGTGGTGAGGAGAGTGAGCAGGGACCATCCCCCACACACACCGATTTTGGATGGCGAGGACAGCGAGCAGGGTCCCTCAAACATTTCTCCCCACCTTCCATTTTCAGGCGGTGAGAGCAGCGAGCAGAGATCCCCAAACACACCCCGATTTTGGGTGGTGATAGCAGTGAGGAGGAATCCCACACGCACCTCGATTGGGGTGTAAGGGCAGCGAGCAGGGTCCCTCAAACAGCGCCCGATTTTGGGTGGTGATGGCAGCGAGCAGGTCCCACAGCGCGATCTCGGGCGGTGAGGGCAGGGGACAGCAATCCCCAAACACAGCTCGGTTTCATGTGCAAAGGCAGCGAGCAGGGACCCCAAACACGCCCGGTTCCGGGTGCGAGGGCAGGGAGCCGGCGCCCCCAGCGCGCTTTCGGGCGGCTGTGAGGCAGCCCGTCCCCTCAGGGCGGGGGGCGGCGGCGCATGCGCGGGGCGGGGGGCGGTGACGGCCGCGCCGGCGGAGGCGGCGGAGGGAGCGGGAGGGTCGCTCGGAGCCGGCGGGCAGCGGGTCCGGATCCAGGTTCGGCTCCGCTCCGGGCCGGTCCGGGCCGGTCGGGACCGCCCCACCATGGGGACGCCGGGCGCCGGGCGAAAGCGGCTACCGAACCGGGAGCGCCTGACGGCGGAGGACGATGCGCTCAACCAGATCGCCCGCGAGGTGAGCGGCGGGAGGCGGCATCCCCCCTTCTCCCTTCTCCATCCTCCTCCCCTCGCCTTCCCCCCCCGGGCTCCCCCGAGCGCCGCGCAGGCGCCCCCGGCCACCGGCACCGCGGCGGCTCAAGGGCGAGGTTGAAACCCTCCTTCACCCCCGCCTCTGCCGCCAGCCCCGGGCACCCTCCGGGAAGGGCGTGCGGTACCGGAGCCCCCCCCGCTCCAGCCCCTCCGGAGGGGACGTCCATCTCCAGCCGCTGCTGCTGAGAACCGCTGGGGTTGGTGTTAACCACTGAATACAGGCCGCTCGGGTGTGTTATGGATACGGATAAATCATAGAATCACAGCGTGGTTTGGGTTGGAAGGGATCCCAAAGATCATCTCGTTCCAAGCTCCCTGCCGTGAAACACCTTCCACTAGACCAGGTTGCTTCAAGCCCCGTCCAAGCTGGCCTGGAAGACTTCCAGGGATGGGAGTGAAAGATGAAAACCAGAATACTGCAGGGTGGTGCTGGGTGTGGGCATAAGTGAACCCTCTAACTTGGAAACTGATTTTTATATTGCTGCCCATCAGACGCTGCATTGTGCTCAATGTGACTTTAACCTTCTAAACCAGATTGCTGGTGCTTCTTGCCTCCTTATTCTCTTATGCACAGTTAAATTTGTTCAGTGGTAACCAAGATAACGTGAATTTGTTTTTTATGTTTGCTAAATCTGACAAAGTCTGTTCTCCATCCTTTCTGTGGCACTCCTCCAATTGGGGAAAAGGGGATAAGCAGCCCTGGGGTTCTTCTCCAGTAGGGAGCCTACGAGAAAGATTTACAGGAGCATGTAGTGACAGGACAAGGGGGAATGGATTCAGACTGAAAAAGAGCAGGATTAGATGGCATATTAGCTAGGAATTCTTCCCTGTGAGGATGGGGAGGCCCTGGCACAGGTTGCCCAGAGAAGCTGTGGCTGCCCCGTCCCTGGAAGTGTCCGAGGTCAGGTTGGATGGAGCTCTGAGGAACCTTGTCTCATGGAAGGTGTCCTTGCCTATGGCATGGGGTTGATCTGAGGTCCCTTCCAACCCAACCCATTCTGTGATTCAGTGTCTGAGCTGCTCCGCTGCTGCTGAAGGTGACCACCCTCTTCCCCAAGCGTGGGTTATGTGTGTCAGCCCACCTGGTGTTGGTGTGACCCCAAGATGGGTTACAAGATAAATTGGTCTTCTGAAAAAGTTTTAGGTCTCTCTTGGTTTCCTTTCCTGATTCAGAGTTGCAGCAGGTTCAGGTGAATGCTAATATATGGCTTATTTTTGGTAGCACTGGCTGGTAGGTTGAGTTAGCTGTGACATGGTGCTCCTTATTACCACCAATGGCTTTCCAATTGTTGTGCACCATTTTCAGGTGGTTTGTAGCACCTTTGTGATACGTTCAGTAGGCTGAGTTTTGTGTGAGTGATTCAGTGTGTTCTCTGAAGGCAGATTTTTGTGTCAGGGTAATGAGAAAGTTCCTAAGGATGAAGTTTGAGGTAGGAGGGCGAGAATGTCTCATGTCCTGGACATGAGATAGCAAGTAAGAGTCATTGTGCTGTCTGATAGAGTCATGATAATATCCTAAGATTTGTTCTGGGATGAAGATTTGAATTCCACAACTGTGTCCTGGCTGTGCTGTCATTCGATCAAGGAAGACATCAGTCTCTAACAAGGAATCCAGCTGCTCTTTTCTGTTGCACGTTTTTCTCCCACTTTCTCTTTTCTTTGTCTTAGATTGGCTTTTCCCTGCATTGTGTAGTGGTTTGAGGACTCAAATATTGTAGTGGTTTGTGGTTTTTGTTTTTTTTTTTTTCTTCCTTCTCCTGGGGTTTGTTTAAAGGACAGCTCCGTTTGCTCAAAAAGCCCAACACAAGCATGTCTTTTATCTTTTCCCTTGAGTGCTAAAACTGTGAACTGCCAAGTTCAAGGTTCAGCATTTTCCCATATTATTTTATCTGTTTGCATTACTCTTGTCTCAGAGCACTTTAATTGTTTTGTTGTTTAACTGCCTGTTCTCCACACAAAGGATCCCAGATGAATCCTTCTGTGTGATCCAGTCTTAAAATATGTCAACTAAGCCTTTTGTCTCTCCTCAGCAAGGATGTTGAGAGCCTCCATGTTTAGAAGGTGGGAGGGTTACTGATATTTTGGCTCTTCTAGCCTTTCTCACAGGTGTTTAGACAAAGCTGGGACACAGACATGTTGCTTTTGCACACAGATTTTCACTCCTGCCTTTGCTCTGATCCTTTGTTATCCAGAAGCCAGAGATGCTGGCAAGTTATTTGCAGATCCTGGAGTCTCATTTTCCCTATGTCCATATGGGAGCCCAAGAGAGCATCCAAACCAGACTGATTCACAGAGGTACCTTTTTTTTTGTGGTTGTCAGAGTATTTTGGCAAACCCACCATTCTCACTCTGCTATGTGCTCCTATAGGAAGAGAGCAAGACTTGCAAGGACTTTTTGAAACTCCTGCCTGAGATTTGTTTGGATTTGCAGCCGGGATGTCTTGCTCTGTGTCTTGCACAGACCAGGAGGGAGCCTGACATGGTGAAGAGGGCAGTGAGAGCGATCGTGAGGGGAAGTAACTGAGCAAGAGGAAGGAAATTGTGAGAGTGAAGCATCTTGTAGTGAGAAGGGTTTAGTAGAAGTATTAGTCATGTTAATCAGTAGTAACTTTAATGTTTGAGGCAGTTTCTGAAGTAGTTTATCACCTTGTCTGGAGCTATTCAGAGCAGAGGTAGAAGGTGCAGATCGCTTCCATCAGGAAAGGGTAGTGCTGTACCATCAGGTCTGGCTGCGGGGTTTGACAGGCGCGGTAATGAAGTGGATGGCAAATATGTAAATATAATTAACACGAAACACGGTGTTCTGAGTTTCTAACAGACTTACAGGCTGCCACTCAGGATTTGCTGTTCACACACCTGGCTTGTGCTGCTGAGCTTGTTTTTTCCCGGGCGTCAGCGCTTGCAGGCGGCGGCGAAGCTGATCAATGATCCGCCTCTCCGCTTTCAGGCTCGCCTTGACGCCAGTAGATTATTCTCCCTTTAGCTCAATGGAAACTTTTGGGCCCTTTGGTTCCCCTCGGTGGGCACATGCCAGCAGTGTTTGCAGGATCTGGCAGTCTGAGAGCGCTCAGGGTCTGTGCCAGCAGAGCCAGCGGGAGCCGCGGCCGCGTGCTGCGCGCTCATCTGCGCGGACGGAGCGCGCGCGGCTCAGCAAGGCACAGCCCTGCCCAGCTGAACCTTCCAGGAGCTGCCTTCCTGCTTGGATTAGATGGCTTTGATGTGATTACTCCAGACATCGTTTCTAGGGGAATATATATATATTTTTTTGCTAACTTCCACTTGGCTAGCCGCAGTAATAATTGTTACGCGAGGAGGAGTTTTGCAAATCCAACAAGGAGCTGTGTAAATGAGATATTTCTCTTGTAGGCAGATAATATTAGTTACTGTTTTTAATTTTCTTGAATGTGGAAGGACAAGGTCAATTTCTTGTTTGTATTAGGAAAGTAATTGACACCTTGTTTTGCCACGGTTTTGCAGACAGATGTGTGTTACAAATGATCCTGCCGCGTGTCCTCTCTGTCCTAGAAATCCTCATCCACCATTTTACAGAGCAGAGCTCTTCAGGTAATAATTAATTTGAAATTAGTAATTCAAGCAGCATAATTTCTTTTTATTGTTAAAGAAAGTAATGTTTCGAGGGCTGTGCCTTCACTCTTTGTACACGTTATGTCGCTTTCAAGAACTGCCACCTACATCTTTGTACATACATAATTATTACTTTTTTAAAAAACTAGCATGGTCCATTTATGGACCATACATTTGATTATTTCACTGAAGTACTCAGTTTGGGCATTGACCTGTATTCTTAGTGATTCAAAAATTGGGATGTTACTCTGCTGTGAAGGAGCAGGAAGTGTTGCTAATGAGAAAAAAAACCTCAAAATGCAGATGAAACCAGCCAGTCAAGTGTAATGGTTACAGTAAGAGGGCACTAAGTAACTTTAATAGGCTAAATTGGGGTTTAGGGACTAGTGAAGAGATGCTATGATGGTTGTTTGTGGAATCTGTTAAATTGAGGGGTTAATTTGGGGAGGAAAACTCTATTTTATACAGCAGCCTGGATGACTTCCATAAATAGAGATGGAAACAATTTGGTACAAATTGAAGCTAAAGCCAGCAGAGTGGCTATTTGTATATGGGAACACAAGCCACACAGGCTTTATTGAACTGTTATGCAAACCAGAGCATTTAAAGCAGTGTGTTCCCTAAGGATATACTCCCTTAGGATATATTCCCTATGTGTAAGATCTGGGTGCCTCGTTAGGGTAGGGGTGGAACTTTTTTGAGCAGTATTTGGCATTACAGATGTGTGAAGGCTTTTGTAAGCTGGGTGAATGTTCCAAGAAAGACCCTTAGAAACAGCCTGGCTTATGAAGCACCAGTACTTGACTTATTTCTTTTTTTTTTTTATTGCATTACTTTCTGCCTTTATGAGTGTTAATGTGTGATCTGAAAAAAGCATGTCTGGCTTTTCTGTTCTAGAACAGAAAGTTACGAAAGCAAGGGATGCTCTTGGAGGGCTTGACTCAGCCCGGCTGACCTAAATATAGGAAGGAAGGAGGACTTTGTAGGCGATGCTTGCCAGTAGGGCGTGGGGAATTGTTCCAAATTTGAGATGATTCTATGTGGCAAATATGCTCTTCATCAAACACTCCTTTTTCCCTAATGCTTTACATCCATACATCCAATAAAGGGCATTGGCATCACTTACAATCTCTCCCAAAGTAAGTGTGTGAAGGAGCAGCTTAAAGAAGCGAGATAAAAATCTGAAGACCCATCTCATGTTGGTTAAATGGGTGACTGGAGCCTGTCTTACAATCTGCCTCTCAGCTTGAAATAATTAGCTGCCTTTTTTTGTGTCCATGCCTGGCCTGAGTCCCCTTCAGCTGTTCTCTTGCTGTCTGAGGAAGCAGCTGTTTAGGAACTGTGATTCCTGTTTCAGTCGAGCTAGGGACTACTGGTAGGATTAACAGCATGGGAAGCCCAGCCTCTCTCTTTGTAAGCCCAGATGCTGAGCTTGGCTGCAGGATGTAACACTAATCATTACCTCATCTAGAAGGATGTTTTTCCAGGCCTGTTGCTGCATAAAGTTGGAGCTCAAAATGTACTTGCAAGGCTTTCAACACTGGGATTATTTTTTTTTTTTTTCATTCTTTGCTTGCAAGGAGCCTAATCCACGTAGTATTTTGGGCTTGTGAAGCAAGGTATTTGTCCCTCCTGTCAAGTCAGCAGGTTGCCAAGAGCAGTGGATCTGTCTAGCTAGACTGGAGCACTCATAGGCAATCCTTAAAATAGCAGCTCTGAAATATCAGCTGTTGTCTCGCTGGTGCTGAAATACTTTTTGGGGAGAAGCTGCCCATTGGAATGGTGTGGGGGGGGGAGGGGGTAAGGGAGCTGCAGTAAACCAAATTTGCCTTCAGAAGGGTGGCTTTGAGGGTTTATATTAAACTGACAGAAGGGAAGGTGCAGGGTCACTTCAATACCAGAAGCAGAGAAAGGTCCCTAATAACTGATGCTCTTGCACCTCTGAATCCACCAGTGACACAGCTGGCCTTGCTTGCAGTAGAAAAATAGCTGATTTTTGGGCTTCATCACAGCAAAGATGAGGGAAGTGCTTAAGGGCTTCTTGTCAGAAGACATTTGTAGCCTTTAACTCCCAAGACACTCTCCTTTCCTTCACCTTATTTTAGTTACGGAACAAGAGGTAGGCTGAAGAACTTTTCCTGGCTAGTGCTGGGAAAATAAACTGGTGTGTGCACTGAAACAAGAACATTGCATCAGGCAAAAATATATTTCAGAAGCATCCTTATGAGCAGGCTTGGTGTGGAAGTAGTAGGTTGCAAGAAATGTCAGGCAACTCTCAAAGGCTTGGCTGTAGAAGATTTAGCTGTTGAAGTTAAAGCTTGGTGTGGCACAGTAAATACTATATAAAGCAGTACTTCAGTGGAAGGCATGTGATGGTTTTAGCTATGCAGGAAGAGCCCTGCAGTGTGCAAATGACTTCAGGTGGCTGAATTACCATGTGACATAATTTTGTGTTATGAAGATGTGGAAGTTTTGGTCATGCTGTTAAGAACTCACGGTTTTGAGGGTCTGCAGAGAGGGTACAAAAGTCTGGGAAAACACACAAGTACCACTTTGATGTTGGCAGGAATGTGCCAGAGCTCTGCCCACTGGGAGAGTTTGACAAGTGTCCTCACCTAGACCTCAGCACCAAATGCATTTCTGATTAATATTTGGGTGGTTTCTCATTCTGCCTTTAAACAAACTTAGCTAAGTAGCATGAGGAGTGAAGGGCAAGGTTTGGGAAGCATTTCTCAATGAGCAGAGCTAGGAGCACTTTTATGGCCTAACCAGTTGAGAATTTTGGGTGTTGAGAGAGGAGAAGAGCCAAACAAGCTCTGACTAATGCTGTTTCCAAAACTGAGCGTTGCTTGTTTTGGGATGTGGATGTATGCCTAAACCAAAAACTGGGCAGAAATGGGTGGGTCCCTTGCTCAATGAAGGAGTGTCCTCCTGAGATGGATTTGACTTGCACTTGAGCATCCAGCCTGTGATTCTGTGCTCTGTTCCTCCATCCCCTCAATGCTTCATGTTTTCCTGCAAGTGAAGTTCTGAATCACTGTGTGCTACGTCAGGGTGTGGAATTCTGAAAGGAGAGATATTTTTCTTTGAATCATCTGAAAAGATGTTGGTTTTAATCTCAGACATAAAAATGTGCAAGTTTTAACAGAACTATATGTTTCTGGGTTGAGGAAGGTTGGATGTTTTGGGGTTTGGGTAAACTTGAGCATAAAGGGCACAGCTCTGGTCCAAAACTTCAAGTGACTAGTTCTGACTTGAAAGTTTCACTGAATACATTGGAATAACTTTGGTTAGTTTAAGGACTTAAGATCCTGTTTGATGCCAAGAAAAATGAGTGTCTGAGCAAATTGCTCATTAAAAATGTCTGACCTAGAACTGGGAAGTTGATTGCTTTGAGGCGTGCTTTCAGTGGAAATAGCCTGGGTGTGATCGGAGGAGAGGCGGATTTGCTCAGTGGCATCTGCTTTGCCCTTCTGTGTGCCTGTGAGCCAGCTTGGCATGGGCTGTGGGTTTACCCACCTAAACACTCCTGCAGCTTCTCAGAGTTGAGCTGGAGACAAGGAAAGTGATCTGAAAGTGCCAAATCCAGGCTGTGCTCCTGTCTCAGATGTGGTGAGGAACGAGGAAGCCCCTTCATTTGTTATGGCTTCTACTCCTCGCTGCTTTATCACCTCTTTCCTCCTTCCTGCACACTGCTTTTCTCTGCAAGAGCAGTTTCTTCTGTCATCCAGCTTAATCCTCACTTGCAAAAACACCGTGTGCCTTCTGGTTCTCTGATGCTTCACAAGCTGCTGTGCTCCTGGAGACAATATTTTGATTTTATTTTTGTGTTATGTGTTGCTGTACAAGAAATCAGAGGCTTTGGTAAACCATAATCACCAGGTGCACCACCCTGGCCATGTTCCTATTTTTAATACCTGGTAATTAGGTATGAGAGTGCTTGTTGTCTTTGGCATGTGAAAAAAATGCAAAGACAGTAGTTGAGTCTCAGGGCTGCAGTTTCCTTTCCTTTTAGCTGTTGGAAGGTTTTTGTAAACGAGACTGGAATATTCAATTTGTATCCAATCTTCTGTCAAAGGAATAGCAAGATGCTATCTCCAACTGGCTTCCTCAAAAATAGATTTCTCAGAGCTGGGCTTTTCCTACCATGATGTCATTACTTGAAGTTTTTGGATGTAATTAGTGTCAGATTGATTTATCTTTCCCAGAATGGCTGAGTTTCCTGGAATAGAGTTCCACAAAAGGAGTTCATTTGCGTGTTTGCTGGTGTAGCTGCTTGGGCAGTGACTTTTGTGTTAATATTGCCTGCAGTGAGGTGGTGATGCCTCTGTCCCACTGGTGATTCCTTGCAAACCGTTCCCCCAGTCCAACAGATGCTCTGCTCAGACAGGGAATGTAAAGGAGTAATATTTCTTCCCTCCTGGTTTCTGCTTGTGCGTATCTTGTGACCTTTCCCTTCGCCAGCATCTGATTTAAATTTAATATTACTTTTTTTCCCTTTGCCCTCCTCTTTTGAGTACTTCCTACGTCCCAAAATAACCTTTCTCTAATCCCACTGAATACCATGTTTAGTTGAGTCTGTCTCTTGTGTCTGCCTTTGCCAGCCCTTTCCAGTAGGCAGAAATGGAATACAGGAGGATCTGGCACGCTAAAAGCTGGGTCAGGTTTTTAAACTCATTCCCTCAGGTCAGATGGATTTCAGGCATCCCCACTTGGGTCTTCTAATTATGGAACATTTATCAGCTAACATGCTGGGATGACAGGAGAGCAAGGAAAGGCTCTTGGTGTGCTTCACATGCAGAAAAATCCCTGGGCTCTGGTCTCCTATCGGACTCTTGTAGCTTCACATTTTTTCCCTTTTAAAACACACATTGCTTCAGAGTCAGATAGTTGAGATGTGTCTGTTTTTATCAGTGCCAAAGTGCTGCAGTCTTCACACAAACCCATGAAATTGGGTTTGCTTCTGCTGACTACAATCAGAGGAAACAGCCTACTCCTTTGGGTTTGTTTGTTTGTTTTAATCTGTATTTACATTTTGTTTCTCACTGATTGCAAGCTTGAAGTTCTTTCAACAGACTTGCCAGGAAAATAGTAGATACAACTTTATGTGCTCTTAGGAAACAAGTCAATTTTTGGATGGTCTACAACCCCTATTCCTTTGCTGTGCAACTGTGCATTTCCCATAAGCTGTTTTCCTTAAAATGTCCGTTCTCCCATACGAAAAATGTTTGTGTTGGTCTTGGTGTGCTTCCTTTGCTGCATGTGCTGCCAGGCTCTAAGAGGATTTACACTGACAAATATGTTGAACCAACATCTGTTGAAAATGAAAGTGGGCTTTTGGGACATGTTTTGTGATACCCAGAGGTCACGCTGCTCCATTGTCTCTTCCATATGAAATTGAAATCTGCCCTGATGTGAAATGAGTGTGTTGGAACAGTGATGTGGCCTAACCTTTACATGAACTGTGGAGGAATCCAGGGGCTCTGGGAAATAGTGTGGATACAAGAGATAATCTTGGTATATGTAGAGAATGTCACTGTTTTATTTATAGAGGGTTACACAGTGTTTTAAGGAATATTTTTGCATTCTTGTTTAATTACCCTGGGGGGGGAACAGTCATTATTTGGTGAACTGGGGCAAGTGAAGAAAGGTTCTCTATATGTGCTGATGATTCAATGCTTTTGAATCACCGATGGAATATGCACATCCTGTCAAACTTAGCAATAATTTTCAGACAAAAAGTAACCCAGAACTTTCTGTCTAACCAATCTACAAATTTAACAGTAGAAAATAAAGATTGGTGGGTTTGCAGTGCTGTTACAAAAATCTAGTCTCGTTTTTTTTTAGGGTGGGGCTGAACCTGTTAGAACAGGAACAAGCTTTTTAGAGGTCTGAATTATCTAAAGATGCATCTGTGGGGTATGCTACCTGTGCTGCTGGCTGCACAAGGCTCCTCTTTCAAGTCTTCCCACTATAAAATCAATACAGTGCACCCAAAAAAAGTTCTGGATGCTCTGTGGGTTACAGCAATCAGGTATAAACCCCTTAGGAATAACCTTCCTAAGATTCCTCGCTGCATCTCAGGAACTGGTAGAAAATTCCCTTAAGGGAATTGGGGTTTCATTGTCATTTTCCCTAATAGAATGTGATTCCCCAAGGGCTAAGCTTTTGCTGCTGGCCTATCCCTTCTCTCACTGTTTGTTGTTACTTTGCCATTTTTCAAACACAGCTGCTCCTGACCTTAAACTTACCAGTGGGCACAATTTGAGTGTTAAATAGCTTGTGTGACTGAAGATACAATTTATAATTGTATCTGCTGGGTGGTAAAGGCTGTTAGGGGGAGCGTGGAGCAGGCTGAGGAAGGAGCTGCCCGGGGGCGGGCTGCCGGGTGCTGTTGATGCATTCCAAGCGGCATCCTGTGATTTCCAGAATTCCAGTCACACAGCTGTGAAGGTCACTCCTGCTGTACCCCTGGACAAGGTGTGTGGAGCACATTTCAAACCGAATTAATTTGTTAGTGAGGGTTAGGACACAGATTCTCCAGGTAATCCATTACTGCTCAGACCCAGTTTGGAGGCAGTAATCCCGTCCCACCCCCACACAAAAGCTGTCCAATCGTTTCTCAAACAATGCTGTTTTTTTAGCCCTAATCCCAGTTGAAGGGTGGTTCAGCGCCATCGCTGAACTCTGGGCAAGTTCTCTTGCCATGTCCTGGCTCTCCCTCGGGGAATTCCTCTTCCCAGGAGGGAGAGGGTTGTGGAATGATAGCAGCATGAGAGGGTAACTCCTGTCCGCCAGCCAGGTAAGACCATCTCACAAATTTTTGAACTGGTTGTAGTACTGAGATACAGAGGGCAGTGCAGTTTTTGGGTTTTTTTAATTTATTTTTTGACAGGTCTCTTAAAATTGCTGGAAAAGTGTGAATTTTTAAAAAAACTTGTTCCCTGTGAAACATCCTCCATGTGCTTTTTCTGCAAACTGAGTGTAGGACTTGGCTCCTCTCCTGGAGAGCCGTGGTTTCAGCACTGTTGCTAAATGTTTGAAGTTTGATATTTGTGCTTGAAGGACAGAAAATCCAGTACAGCATGGTGTAGTGGAAGCTGTTATCCATCCTCTGCAGCATCCAGCTGTACTAACAAGAAAGGTCTGGCTTTTTTAAGGTGGTTTCTCTGGATTTAGACACTTTCCCTTGTATCGGATTTGCTCAAGCAGGTTGTGGCATTCCCTTGGTGGATGTTACAAATGGAGAATTTTAGCCTGTATTTGAAGTGTTCTGGCTCTCCCTTGAGAATAAAGTAGCCTGAGGGAGAGCTGTGGGCTGTTTCCTGGAGCAGAATATCTCAATTAACCAGATGCACAGCTGCTCTGCAGGAAGATGGTGCAGTTTGAAGAATTCCATGCCAACTCTTTCCCACCTGGATCTCTCCAAACACTTGCTACACAAAAAAGTGGTCCAGAGCTTAGCACAAATGTATAGCACTGAGGGGCATGAAAACCCACAATTTTTACAATAATTCCCTTCTATATGGTGATTATTATTTTTTTTATAGGGAGTTTCTCTCATATGGTGAATTTGAAACTTGCTTGTTTTATATATAAAATAAAAACATGCACCCCCAGTGGCAAATCTTGTAGGGTCCCTCATGCAGTATATTTTATATACTGCACTTCTGATCTTCTCCAGTGCTTGTGATGACTCTGGGCCCTTCTTTTAGATTTCATATAAAATCAGTGCAGTTGGAGAGGGTGAAAAACCAGTGCCTTGCAGCTTGCAACCATTGCACAATACCTAACAAAACAGCGCATTGTAAACATAATAAAACGGTCTATTAATGAATTGCTTTATTAACTCTAATCAGTCTAAAGAGCTAAATTTAATTAAATCTGCTTGTGGATGAGAACATTCCACTCATGGAAGGGTGCACTAAAGGTCATCCCCTGTTTTGAATCTTTATGTTTGCATCTAAAGTAAAGTTTGTTTTGTCTTTCATTTGCTTGAGGTCAGGTAGGGATGTGCCTTTAAGGATTTATTATTATTATTATTATTATTATTATTATTATTATTATTATTATTATTATTATTATTATTATTATTATTATTATT
>VZUI01092310.1:0-12513 GCA_013401135.1 Cettia cetti | reverse complement strand
GGGGGGAACCCTCGGGGCTGGGGAAACCCTCGGGGCTGGGGGGAACCCTCGGGGCTGGGGAAACCCTCGGGGCTGGGGGGAACCCTCGGGGCTGGGGAAACCCTCGGGGCTGGGGGGAACCCTCGGGGCTGGGGAAACCCTCGGGGCTGGGGGGAACCCTCGGGGCTGGGGAAACCCTCGGGGCTGGGGGGAACCCTCGGGGCTGGGGAAACCCTCGGGGCTGGGGGGAACCCTCGGGGCTGGGGAAACCCTCGGGGCTGGGAGCGGCCGGGCAGCGGGGCCTTCACCCCGGCTGCTCTCCCTCCCTCCCTCCCTCCTGGCCTGATGCAACCCGGCACCCCGCGCCCTTCCCACCTCTCCTGGGGCAGGGGAAGGGGAGGAAGGCCCTGCACACTCAGTGCTGCAGCATCCTGTGTCAGCGCTCAGGAATGCGGCAGGCCAGCGGCGGGGCTGTGCCTGCTGGGGCCGCTCCCTGCTCGGGGAGCCCCAGGGTACCGGAGCATCCCCGGGGGCTGCCTCTCCCGAGGATTCTCCCTGCCTGGGGAGCCCGGGGATGCCGGAGCATCCCTGAGGGCTGCACCTCCTGGATCTCTCCCTGCCCTGGGGATACCAGAGCATCCCTGAGGGCTGCACCTCCTGGATCTCTCCCTGCCCTGGGAATACCGGAGCATCCCTGAGGGCTGCACCTCCTGGATCTCTCCCTGCCCGGGGATATTGGAGCATCCCTGAGGGCTGCACCTCCTGGATCTCTCCCTGCCCGGGAGCACCGGAGCATCCCCGGGGGCTGCAGCTGCACCTCCTGGGATCTCTCCCTGCCCGGGGAGCCCGGGGACACCAGAGCAGCCCTGGCGGGAAGCTTTGCCAAAGGCTAAACCCCGGGAGGGATGGGGGCGTGCTGTGGCACAGTGCTGCGTGCTTAATGACAGTTCCAAAGGCTGACGAGAGGCATTCCTGGATCTCCCGTGCTGCTGCGGGGCTTGCATCTGTCTCCAATGTTCTGTGCTTGCCGGAGATGCTCTGCCAATGTATATTTAGGGTGGGTGGGGGGCGCCCCTCCCCGGTCCCCGGCGGGTTGGGGGGTTCTTGCAGGGGAGCGGGGAGAGGCTCCGTGTTTTCCAGGGCAGGGTGGTCCAGCCCAGGGGGAGGGAGAAGGCGGTGGAGCTCGCTGGCAGGGCTAAGGCTCATGGAAAACTCCCGGGCTTCTTCCAAGGAGGATCCTTTGAGAGGCTGGAGCGGGGCAGAGAGAGGGGCTGGCACTGGGAGGGGATGGCTGGGGTGGGGAGAAGCTGGCTGGAAGGTGCCCAGAGCTGCCTTGGCAAGGAGGAAACCCGATGGAAGAGAGTTATTCCAGGCCAGCACAGTTCCCGGAGGCAGGGTCAGGGCCAGGCGAGCCCCGGGACGAGCGACAAACACAAACAACTCCCTTCTCCCGGTCTTCTGGTTGTGATTTCTGCTGCCGACATGCAAACCCTGAGGGGCCCCCTCCCCTCCCTCCTTCTCCCCAGCTGGGCGAGGGCTGGCCCGGCCGCCTAATGAAATGCAGAGCTGCTTGGGAGAGCAGGGGGGGGGAAAAAAAAAAGGCTCTGTTTGAGGTTTTGTGCCTCTGGTTTCCTCTGGCCCTCTCTCCCAGCGGGGTGATTTATTGGCGATGGAGCCTGGGGAGAGGGGGAGGGAAGGGCTTAGAGCTGCAGGCAAATAGTCATCGTTTATTTCCCGAGCACTCACGCGAGGCAAAGGGAGAAAGGGGAGGGGAGGGAGGTAAACTTCCTGGGCAGGGTCCGAGGAGCATCATTTACTGGAGCTGAGCTCTCCAGAGTTTCTCCCAGTTGATCTGAGGCGGTGTTTGAGCGTTTTGCACACCAAAGGACTGGCTTTGAGGAGGATGCCCTCTCCCTCTATCCCAATTTTCCCACTTTCCCTCCCTCCTCTCTTCCCTCCGAGGCGGTGGGGTCCCTGCAGGCATCTGGGCTGGCTCTCATGGCCCAGCTCTCGCTTCTCCGCTGCAGCCGGGGGTGGGGTCACCTCCTCCCCTCCCGCTGTCCCGCAGCCACGGCCAAGGAGCCCGGCCAGACCTTTCCAGGCTGGCAGAGAAGCAGAGGTACCGATTGCTGCTGACCTGGTTTTGGTCACCTGCACGCCCCAAAGCGACGTGCTGTGCCCTGCCTGGCTGCAGGCGTGTTTGCTGCCCGCAGCTGCCCCGGCTCAGCCCGGGCTCACGCTGGCACCCACCGGGCTTTGGGCTGTGCCCGTGGCTGCAGCACCGTGTCCCGGTGCTGCGGGATGCTCCGGTGCGCTGCAGGGTCACCTCTGCTCGGCAGAGGCAGCCGGGGCTCTCTGTTTTAGTGCTCGCTGCTCTGCTTGGGAACCGATGCGGTTTCCTAGGGGGAAGGTCTCCTCCTCCTCCTCTTCGCCTCCGCTGACAGCGTCTGACCTCAGCTGTCGTCCCTGGCGGTGCAGGGGATTAATCTGAGCCTCGGGACAGGTTGAGGCATGTCCAAGGCGGAGGAGAGCTTCATGCGTACAGACACAGAGGAAGGAACAAAAACAATTCCCAGGGAAATATTTTCCTGCTGCTTTTCCTGGCAGCGAGCAGAGCGGGAGGAAAAGACCTTGCTGTAAATTGCTTGCAGGAGAACTCCAGCCGGGGATCCGCTTTCCCTCGGCCTCCCGCAGCCCGCGAAGCTCGGCCCCCACCCCAGACCCACGCGAGGGATGGCACGAAGGGTGCTCAGCCCCCCGAGGTGCCGCTCAGCATCCCGGGCTCCGCTCAGCCAAGGATTTCCTCCGGCTCCCGCTGCCTGCCAAGCCGCGCGGAGCCAACGCGGAGCATTTGGGAAGCGAGGAGCAGGAACCTCCCCAGCGCGGAGCTGCGGCAGGGTCCGCTGGTGGACTCTGCCCTTTGCCTGCTCCGGCCTCGGCCGCCCTCCTCCTCCTCCTCCTCCTCCTCCTTGCGCGCTGTTTGCTTTGGCAAGCCGCAGCCTCCACCCTGCCAGCGAGCCCGGCGGTGCCGGGTCAGGCGGAGCGCAGGGAAGGCAGAGGCGCTGGGAATGGGGAGCAGGGAGGGAGCTGGAGAAGCACACGGCTGGGCTGCCGGGGCAGATGGGACACGCCGGCCCTGCTGTGAGGGGCAGGAAGGACACGGCCCGCTCGGAAATCGGGAGGGTGGGCTGGGAGAGGCAGGAAAGCCGGGAGAGAGCAGGAAGCAGGGGTGGGATGCAGAGGTGGGAGCCGGGGCCGCCCCAGACTTGGTCTGTGGGAGCCCGTAGCCCCGGGCTGGAGGATCTGGCTCCAAGGGTGCCTTGCTCCTTTCCTGGAACCAGCAGGGGATGCTGGCAGCGGCACGGCAGCAGCGGATCCCCCCCCGGCGCTGTCCCTCGTGGAGCCCCGGTCCCAGCTGGAGCGTGGCTGGAGCATCACTTGGAGAAAGAGGAGAGAAGTGGTTGTTTCAGCCCTGTGCCCCTCAGATTCAGCTTTATTCCTGCTGAGCTGGGCATCCAGCAGAGCAGGCAGGTGGGCTTTGCCAGCACACGGGGCTCTCCGTGCCAGCTGCCTCCATCCAGCTCGGGTGGTGGCAGTGTGTGGTGCTGGAAGTGCCAAGCCAGCAGCAGGGCAGGACGCAGGTTTGCCCCGCAGGGCAGAGCACCGAGCATCTCTTGTGTCCCCTTAAAGGAGGCTGTGGGAGCAGTGCAGTGCTCCATCTCCATGGCAATGGACTGCTGGTTTTCGAGGCAGGAGGAACTGATGTGGTTTTTCAGCCGGGACCGGCCCAGGGCAGCGTTTTACAGCAGTCAGAGTGCAGCATCAACACGCATCTACAGCCCTTGTGGGGGGCAACGGGATTCCCTCCCCTCTCTGGGGTGGGAGAGAAACCCCTGGAGCCCAAACCTGCCCCCAGCCCAGGGCTGAGCAGATGGAAAAGCCTCAGGACAAGGGTGTGGGGAGGGCAGAGCCCGTGGGCAGCCTGGTGTGCTTGGGTGGGAACAGTGACCCCGTGAGCCCTTGCCATGGCGGGGAGGCTGGGAGGAGCCACATCCGGAGGAAGGCACAGCTCCCGTGGGAAGGCAGGAGGGACGGAAGGACGGACAGGGGAGGGAGCTGGGGCTTTTCTTCCTGTCCTTTGGAGCAGGTTTCCCAGAGAAGCTGTGGATGCCCTATCCCTGGAAGCGTCCAAG
Source organism: Cettia cetti (assembly GCA_013401135.1). NCBI lineage: Eukaryota > Metazoa > Chordata > Aves > Passeriformes > Sylviidae > Cettia > Cettia cetti. Next base: position 8,341 of record VZUI01092310.1, on the reverse strand, counting down.
GCCAGGCTGGATGGGGCTTGGAGCCACCTGGGATCGAGGGAAGTGTCCCTGCACGTGGCAGGAGGATTGGATCTTTGAAAGTCCCTTCCAACCCAAACCTGCCGGCGAGGATTCCCTCCTCTGTGGTGTGGCAGGGCTGGCCAGGGAGAGCTACAAAACTCTCTCTGGTGTTTCCAAGCAGGGATTCACCCTGTGCCACGCTCAGCTGCCCAGCTCTGGCACCCAGCAAGGGCCGTGGCAGCACCCAGCTCCCCGCAGCCTGTGCCTCTTCCTTCTCTGCCGTGCCCCTGCCCTGCCTTGCTGTTCATGGGAAGCATATGTCAGCAGATGTGAGCACCGGATGGAGGGAGCTGGGCATGAACCCCACTGGGTATAAACCCCTCTGCCATCCCTTCTCGGAGCGTGGCTCTGTCCTTAGAGGACAGCACTGGGAGCCTGGTGCACTTTGTATTTCTCCCAGCCTTTTCCTTGTTGTGGCTTTCCAGGTGCGTTTTGTGTTAAAGGGCCAAGGTGCAGGGAGGTGGCCGGGGTGACACATGCCTCACGCATGACCTTGTCTCCCTTTGGCCCTGGCAGCGCTCCCTGCGCTGTGCTCACCGAAATTCCCTTCCTGGAAACAGCAAAGGAGCCGGTGTTTGCCTTCAGCTCAGGGGACTGTGACGTGATGTCCCTGGTCAGTGGCCAGCTGGGGAGGGACCAGCCACGCTGGGCTCAGAGAGGTGCCACGGGGCTGGCTGCTGCTGCCAGAGCACCAGGAGACACTTCTCAGGGGGGGCTCATGTCCAGGCAGGAGGGAAGGCTGCTAAAAATAAACAGGGTGACAAGTGGCAGGAGGAAGGAGCCGCCTCTGGCGTCCCCACGCTCCTCCCTGGGGAAGGGCGAGTGGCTGTGCTGCCGGGAGAGCCCCGCACAGCGCCGGGCTCTGATCCCAGCCCTGCCGTGCTGGCAAGGCCGGTCCCCTCCCAGGTCACCCCTGTGCCTCCCTCTCCCGGCCACAGCCCGCTCCTTCCCTCTCAGCTCCCGCTCTTGCGCCCGTGGCGGTCCCGGAGCCGCAGAGCTCCCTGCGCGGAGCCGGCTGCGTCTCCCGCGGGTGCGGAGGAGCGCCGGGGGGAGCGCGGCCGTGTGCTCAGCCGTGCCTGGCTCCGGCTCTTTTCCCAGCACAGCCCGGGGGGAAGCGGCCGCTTGGCAAAGGCAGCCGGAGCATCCCCCTGCGGCTCCTGCCCGCGTCGCTCCGCGTGAGATCAGCAGCGGGGGCGGCTGCGGTGACCTTGAGAGATGCTCTGTGGTTCCGGCCCTCGGGCCAGCCTGCGGATCGCCTGGCAAGGGTTCAGCCTCGTGGAACTCAGCCCCCGTGGGGTTAAGCGGCTGTCCTGCCCCAGACCTCTCCGTTCTGGGGGTTGGTTTGAGGTTCAGGGATCTGGGAGCTCCTCATCGGAGGCAGCTCTGCCCAAACGCAGCTGCATCTGTTCGGATGAGGGCTTGGTGTCTGCAGCGACACGCTCGGGGCTGGCCGGGCCAGGTGCAGCGTGCCGCTGTCATCTCCTGGAGCCGGTGGCCAGCGACTTGTCCCTGCAGGTCCCTGCACCGTGACTCACAGCTCCGGCTCCAGGAGACCAGCAGGGAAATCAGGCTGAATTCCTTTGGCCGTGCCGGGGGCAGGAGACTCATCAGCCTCCCTCCTGCTCCTCCTCTGCCCTGCGAGTTCCCACGGTGGCAGCCAGCGGTGCTTATCTCCGTGGGAACAAGGGCAGTGCCCATCCCTCATCAGATGTGCTTCAGAGCGCCGCTGGGAGGGACTGCGGGGACAGCCCGCTGCCTCTCCAAACGCAGCGGCCGGCCTGTTGTGCAAGTGCGTGCCAGAGGCTGTGCCCGTGCTCTGGGGACAGCTTTTGTGCCAGAGTCCCCTGGGAAAAGCTGGGCTCAGCTGTGGCCACCCTGGGATGCAGCTCTGCATGGAAAGAGAGGCTTCAGGGACAAAAACAATGTCGATACCGTATGAATTCAGCACCATATGAATGTCCCCTTTGGGTGTAATCCTTGGTGATCGTGTCCTGCTAAGCCCTGGCTGAGACGTGGGGGAAAACCAGGACCTGATTGGAAGCAGGTTGTGAACGGAGCTCCTCTCGCTTCCTTTCCTTGTGCAGCAAAGCCCTCTCGTGGAAGTTGGCAGTAGCTCGCCAGGGAAAGCCTGGCTGCTGCAATGTGCTGCCTCCTCCCGGGAGATGCGCTCTGCTCCCTGTGACTGTCCCCCGGGGTCCCGCGGCCCCAGCCTCAGAGGGGGTGGCACAGACCCAGAGGTGACATCGTCCCCCTGAAGCGCCCATCTGCACGCCAGCGCTGCGTGAGCGCGTTTCATCCCCTGGGGATTCCCAGGTTTTTCCAGGGAGCTGCTGAGCCTGCTCTCTTGGCTCTGCTAGGAGATGCTTTGCACCTGGAACCCTAAAAAACCCCAACAAACAAACAACTCCCCACAATTACAAAACAACAAAACCCCAAACAAACAAACCAAAACAAAAACCAAAACCCAAAACAGGCGGGAGTGGTTGTGGCTTTGGCTTTCTTCACACACTTGCAGGGACAGCCCCAGCCTGTAGCACTTGGCACAGGGATGCTGGGCTGGGACAGTGTGTGGTTGCCCCAGAGCTGGCGCTGCCTGGATCTGCTCCAGAGCCCCTGCACGTCCCCAGAGCCTTGGCAGGGATAATTCCAGGGCCAGCAGTGGAGGGTGTCGACTTCTTGTGGGCTGGCCTGACATGAAGGAGGCTCAGAGATGAAGCCAAGCCAAGGCAGAGAACAAAATCAGCAACCCCCATCCCTGCTGGGGCAGGTGTGCTGGCTGGGAGAGGGGGGGACACTGGGATGGCTCCCAGCAGCTTCCCTTTCTTCCTGCAGGAGGCAATGGCAATTCCTCTGGAGGTGCAAGGCTGGCTAAGAGGGTGGACATGGACAGGATGGTGGGTGGTTTGTGCTCCTCCTGGCACACAAAGGAGTGTCCTGTCCCCCGTGGCTCTCCCGAGGTGACAGGTTATTTACTGCAGCATTTCCCGGCTCACCTGGGGGATGGGACATTGCTCTCACCTCTCTTCACCTGGGTCCCTACTGGTCTCACCTGGGCATCCCACCCACACCCTGTACCAAAGGCTGCAGCTGAGCTCAGCCCAGGGCTCCTCGTTTGGATCTTTGGGGCAGCTCGGGCTGTTCTGTTCCTCTGGGGCTCCCCTCTGGCCGTGCACGGGGGCAGGGGGTGTGGATCAGGCTGAAATGGCATCTCCCCTGCTTGCTCTCCTGCAGCACCCAGGGGAGGGGACATTTCCTCCTTGGGAGCCCCTGGGGTGCTGCTGACAGCAGTTGGGTGTTTTCCCACCCCAGTCCTGGCTCTGTTAGGGTGTTTTGCAGGCACTGACACCCCAGAACCCCATCAAACCCCCAGGAGCTGGGATTTTTCCTTGCACTGCTTGAGCGCTTGGTTCCCTTTGTCCTGGCTGAGCTTAATTTCCCTTCTTGGGTATGTTTAAGTAATTTTCTTGCGCTTTTAGTGATGCAAAAATTGTTATGCTGGCTGCACTTTTTAATTCTCAAATTGTGGAGTTGCCACCTCCTTGCCTGGGGGCTGATGGCAGGCTGTGTAAATATTTAGTGTTTCTGCTCCCCGGCATCAGCCTCTTGGTTTTCCCAGCCCACCTTCTCTGCTGCTGCCAGCAGGGGCTTGTTCCCCGGCTCTGGGGGCTCACTTACACCCTGCTGGAGGTGATGGGTGCAATATTGCTGCTGCATCCGGGTGGAGAGTGGGTGCAGCTCTGTGCTGGTGCGTGTGAGGAGCAGAGCAGTCCTCAGCTCTGCCGTCACTGCTCGACCGAGGGTGATTTTTGCAGATGGGTCGCTTGGTAAAGGTTTTGGTGGCCCGGTGAAGCTGTTTTTCTGGTGGAATGCAGCGGGGAAGCAGGGCTGGATGTGGACCTGTTTGCCTTGGAGCGCTGCCGGTGCCCACCGCAGGCATTTAGCCCGAAGCTGTGTGCCTTGGAGCTTTCCGCTCGCCCCGCGGAGCTGGAATGTGCATCCTCCGTGGCCAAGCCGGCAGGTGGGGCTCCTGCCCACGGCGAGCTGCTCCAGAGGATGCTGGAGAGCCGGGCATCCCTGGGCAGGCAGTGCTGGGGTGGTGCTTCCTGGCCCCACTCCCTCCGGGAGAGGGTTTGCTTCACTGCACAGGCTTTTTGCTTTTGCCTCCTCCTTGTCTCACAGCAGCTGGACTCGACATTTCCTCGAGGCTTTCCTTGCTGTGCTGAGCCTGGTCACACACCTGGTCACACACCTGGTCACACACCTGGTCACTCACCTGGTCACACACCTGGTCACACACCTGGTCACACACCTGGTCACACACCTGGTCACTCACCTGGTCACTCACCTGGTCACTCACCTGGTCACTCACCTGGTCACACACCTGGTCACACACCTGGTCACACACCTGGTCACTCACCTGGTCACTTGGGGTGGAGGAATCCTCGACCTCTGCTCAACTTCAGCCCCCATCCCCTGGCCCCAGCCCACCTCTGAGCTGCTCCTGGCCACGCCCTGGGGGACCCTTTCCCCTGGGAGGGATTCTTATGGTGGAATTGTACCTAAAGTACAATTGGATTTATGCTCCAGGGTGCTCCTCTCCCTCTCTGAGCTCTGGCCAGATGTCCTGTGAGCATTCGGATGCAGCTTTAATTGCTCAGCAGCATCTTGGATCAATAAATCACCCTCTGCCATCTCCAAAGCAATAAAATAAAAACCTCCTGGGTGCTGAATGAGTTGGTGGAGATGGATGATTTTCTCATTGCCAGCCTCGAGCTGTAAAACATCCTCTTCCAGGCCTTGTCACTCCTGGCTCCTCGTTCTCATCCTGCTTTACATCCCCCTGGGGAGAGCTCTGCTCCCAGCCACTTGAGGGAGGGCCTGGAGCATTTGGCCCAGCTGGGAGATGGTGCCAGCACAAGGAAGGAGTGCTCCAGGCCCCACCCTGCCTCTTTCTGCCTGGCAGAGGAGGTTTGGGACAGGTGTCCTTGCCAGATCCATTCCTCCCTGGGCCATGATGCTGGAGATTCCTGCTGCCAGCAGCTTCCCTGCTGGGTTCTTTCTGAGGTGAGGGAAGAGGAGGTCTGGGGAGTACCTGATTCTCTGTAAAATCACCAGTGACTCAGAGAAGGGGGGTGTGGGAATGAGTTGATTTTGAATTTTATGTGGAGTCTAAGGGGCTCCAGCTGGAAGCAGCAGGATCCAGATTAATGGAGCTGTGTGATGCTCGCTGCAGAGAGCTGTGGGTGCTTAAAAACCAAACTAATTCTGAGCTCAGGTGGTGAAAAACTCTGGAAAGAGAAGACTACGGAGGGCTATGAAATAAAAACGAGCTTGTCTGTGCTCTGCCACCACGTTTGCAGGCTCTGAGGGCTGGGAGGGTCACGAGAGGGGATGGCATTGCCCCACAGGGGGCTGGGGACTGTCTCGATGGTGCTGCAAGTAGAAGCAACTCGTTCTCTTTAGGTGGATTTAAGGCCTCTGGTGATGACATAGGATGGAATTAGGCAATCTGGGGGAGGTTTGTGCCTTTCTGGAGCACAGGGAAGGGGGTGGAAGGCAGTGGGTCACTACCCCACCCCTTTCCCCCCCTGAACAATCCTCCTCGCTGGCAGCAGTTGCAGTGGATTTGAGCAGTCATTTTTCTTGGCTGCTGGGCAGAGTGAACTTCCCTCTGAAAATCCCTGGGAAGGTCTGCTTTCCTCATCCCTGGCAGGGCTCAGGGTCTGAGGTGGTACAGGCAGCAGGTGGGGCTCCTCAGGAATGCTGAGAGGTGGCAGGTTTGGGGTTTGCCTGATGATCCCCCTGTGTATGGAGGGGCTGGGAAGGGCTGAAGGGATCCCTGACCCCCCAAATGAGGGGGAATCCAGCTCCCTCAAGCTCCTGCGTGCCCCTGGAGGTGGCCAGTTCTTTACCCAGGAAAGGGAAACCCCTTCCTTATCCCAGCCCTCTCCAAAGCCAGGCTGGGAGGGTCTCACATCTCCTTGATTTCTTTCTGATCTGACTAAAGAGCCAAGCCCTTGGGAAGGACACCTGAGTTCCTGGTGATGCCTTGGGAAGGCTGAGCTGGAACAGAGACTGGGCAGAGCCAGAGAATAAAGCAGGTGTTTATTGAAAGGCCTCTAGGATCTACCTTGGGCAGGACAGGGCCTGGCCAGGGCTACACCCAAGGTGGACTAAGAATGGTCACAAAATGGCTGATGGGTCATGAGACCTTACATTTTTATAAGTTTTGGTTCACTTGCATATTGGGGTTTAATTGTCCAATTACAGCTTCAGGTTGGGAGGTCCCATCCTTCTTGTTCCTCCCTTCATTCCTCTGTTGTTTGTGCTTTTGGGCTGAAAGTTGTCCTTGGTCTGCAGCAGGAAAAGGATTTGTGTCCCTGCTGTGTGCAGAGCTGACTGGCACTGAATGTGAGCTCAGAACTGCACCCCTGGGCAGCACAGGATCTGAAAACATGAAAGCTCAAACTTAAGGCATCAGTGGGGCAGCAGCTTGCTGGTGGGACACCCCTGTGGAAAGCCACCAGGGAGCACCACCCCGAGGGACATTTATGCCATCCCCAGGCAGCGTGGATGCTCTTTGCTGCGTGTGCTGCTTGTTCTGTGTGCAGCTCCCCCGAGTCCCTGCTCTCAATTAGCTGTGTGGTGATGAATCCCGCAGGTTAATTGTGTTTGTACATAAAGGAAAAAGAAAAAAAAACAAACACCAAGGAGATGATCTGTCTGTTGTTCTAAACTCCTTGTGCTTTGGGATGAATGCAGGGCTCTTTCTGTCGGTGGCAGAACCACTCTGAGCTCCCAGCTCTCATCCCAGTGCTGCTCACTCCTGAATCCCTGCTCTTTTCTGTCTCACTGTGGCTGGGGTCTCTGCAGACACCCCTTGGCCTGATGTCCTCCTGGTCTGTTCCTCCCTGTCTCCCACGGAGCTGGAATTGTTTCTTGGAATTCTTGTGAACTCCCTGCGGCTTGGGAAGTGTTTCCAACACAGAAGCATCGGTGTATGTTTTGTGGGATCTCCCAGGGACTCATAAAATCATCCTTTTATGATTAAATCTGCTTTTGTTGCTGTAATGGAACTATTCTGCTGTTACTTGGACCTTTCTTAGAGATGCAGGTGGTGTCTGCTGTGACAGGATCTTCTGGCACCATGGGGTGACTCCCCCCCCCTTCACAGCTGAAAATTTGGGAATTTTTTCCATAGCTATTTACAGATCACGGCAGGAACTGTTGTGTTTGGCACCTGAGGGGCTGGAAGCCTTCAGCCTGCCTTGTGGGGGGAGCAGGAGGAGCACACGTTGAGGGGAGGTGGATGAAAAATCTGACTGCACCAATTTAGTCTTCCTTCAGCTGACAAAACAGTTTTCCCCACTAGAAAATTGCAGCACTTCAATGCTCAACTGTCTCAGACAGCAAATAAAAGGTGATTATTCACATAGGAATTCAGAGTTGTGCTCTAGACTGCTCCCAGGGTTGAAAGCCTTGTGCTCCCAGGTGCAATGAAGTGACCTGAAGTGTTGGACCTGAGCAAGCACTGCCCAGAGCTGCACCTCTCCCTTCAGCACCCTCAGTGCTGATCTGGAGCCTTGTCCCTGTTCTCTGCCTGAGTGATGCTGGGGCAGGGACCTGCAGCTTCATTTTTCATCACAAACCCACAGTGCCCTCCTGGGCTTGTGTCCTGGTTTGCAAAGACTGGTGTCTGCTGAGGAAGGCAGGAGCCTCCCTCAGAATGGAGAATGTAAACCCCCTCCCTCTGAATTATTGTAATTTTGAAATTAAGGGGCTCTCAGGCAAAGGTATGGGAATAGGAATAACAGTTCTTTACTAGGAAAATTAAAATTTAAAAAACGCAGTAGTACAAAACTAAAAACACCGGCAGGGTCAGAACACAGCTGACACCCTGTTGGTCAGTCCAGTCAAGTCCTCCTGCAGTGGCAGATGAGGTTCTGTGGAGCAATGATCCTGTAGAAGGGGGTAGCTTTCTCTGAAGGCCCAGTGGTGATGTAGATGGATCCAGCCTTCCTCAGGAATCCAGAGCACACAGGCTGGGCCGGTGTTCTGAATCCCAGGGTTTATCCAGGCAGGAATGCTGGGCTCCTCCCCTGGGTGGAGCCTCTCCCAGTGGGATGATGGAATTGTCTCAGCCCTGCAGTGAGCCTCCATGGCCCATGAACAGCAGATATCCCCTGCAGGGAGGATGGGTCCTGGAAGGGATAAAAAACACTGCCCCAGCTGGAAACAGAATACACACTGCTGGTCACATCTTGCATTGCAACCTAAGACA
>VZUI01092302.1:0-71188 GCA_013401135.1 Cettia cetti | reverse complement strand
ATTACCATACTATTCTACATTCTAAAAAACCTTTTCCCTGCCACCTGGCAGGGCCCATCCCCCTGGCATCCCTTTGTCTTCGAGGAGTCTTGCTCAACCATCAGGCATCCAGCCTTTAGTTAACTCAATCACTCTTTTCCGGCCTGGCATCCTACAACTCAAACTTAGCTTTTAATTCAATTTCATTCCCAGGCTTTACACTCTTATACTCTTTTACCGGGCAATCATATTTGTAGGGCCTTACTGCCTCCTCCTCCCCAACAACCTACCCTTCTGTTTTGCACGGGGCTGGAAACATCCAGTCAGGCTACATTCAACTTGCCCCAGGAATAGGCAAAGCAAAAGCACCCTCTCAGTGAGGGACAATACACCATAGCAGTACACCATACCTCAAATGGAGCAGCTGCACATACAAAGAACCCAACATTAATTTTGGAAAAGCTCCTCATTTCCAAAGCCATTCGCTTGCAGGTGTGGCCTCCTTGCATTGTGGAGTGCTTGAGACTGGCTGTGTTGTGTCACAGCTCCCTCTCCACCCCCTCCATACCCCTTCCCCCAAACACCAAGAAGATGTCATCACACAAGACCCATCAGAGGTGTGAATAGAGCAGCTGTTACATCTTTTTTCATTCTGGGGCTTTTATTTTTATTTTGTCTTCTGATTGAAAAAGAAAATACAGAGAAAAGTTACAAAAGTAGTAAAAGGCAACGATTCGGCAGGACATCCCTGTTCCCTGCTCCCACCCGGGGCAAGGCAGCCTGCCCCACCTGCTGGCTGGCAGGAACACACCTCTGGGCCCCAGCACCTCCACAGCTCTTGCTGAGCAAAGCCTGAGGCTTCAGGGCCATGCAGGGGATGCCACCCCAGCCACTTGCACAAGGAATGTGCCTCTCAGATGGGTACCAGGCTACGGCTGTCCCATCTCCTGAGCACAGGGATTTGGTCCAAAGGAGGAATGCTTCCTGTCCTGCACTGGACAGCTTGATCTGGCAGCAGTTAAAAAGCTGAGGTGTGCCATCAAAACAAGATAAGCAGAATTTCTACAGGGGCAGGAGGAATCAGCAGAGGAACTGCGCTCTCTTGGAAATAGGGACTTGCAGGGAACCATGACGGTCTGCCAGAGGTCCCTCAGCAGTAAATACAAGTGTCCTCTTGGAGGTGGTGCTGGTGCAGGGGGTGGCCCAGCTGTAACAGTCTGGAGACAACGAGCAGGCAGAGCTGGGACAGCATCAGGACACACATCCCCTCACCGCCCTGCCCAGCTGCTCTGCCTGCCTGAATGACAGGAGTTAGGGAGAAGAGGGTGGGATGGGGGATGCAGGTTCCCAAGCCTACAGCCTTTGGACTTTCCCAAGGGGTGTCAGTGAAGGGCCCAGACCAGTTCACTGAGTAGCCTCCTACTGGCAGCTGGACTGACCATTGGTTTCAACCAAAGAGCAGCATCAAAGACTCTACACTGAGACAGATTTAAAAAACCAAAAATGATTTTGTATTACTCACAGTTGCTCCTCTTGATCTGGACAAACAGTAAACTACTTGCTTTCCCTTGCACTCAGATACAGGCTCATGGTGGGGAGTGCCTACACAAAGAGGTTACTCTCTCATCCAGGTGCAGCGAGAGGAAAGGCCTTGTTCCTCTGCCTCAACAGGAGAGGCAAGAGCTTGTTCTCTTAACTCCTGCCTTGTGGCACCAAACACACTCATGCCTCAAGGACCTATGTCAAACACCAGTGGTAGCAAGGCCTAGAATGGTCCCAACAGCCCCAGAAGTGTCTATAGAGAAATGTCCCCCACCTTCACTCAAACTCGCCTCCTGTTTCTTCCACCAACAGCCACAAAATCGACTGCTTTTTCCCATTCCTTGCTTCATCTGCAAATATTGTTCCACTGATAACAGAGGAGTGTACCTGAATTTAACAGCTAGCCTGAACAAGAGGAGTGGAAAGCTTGGTGTAGACATTAAATTGGTTTGAGTTTGGTGGTACCAGATACCTCCACCATCATGTAGTGAGACAATATTATGGAGAAGTGTTACATACCCTAGAAAACACACTGCCTCAGCAGAGAGGAGATCCATGAGCACACAGTCACTCCCAAGTTCTTCTCTTCGATGATGCTGAGAGGACTGAAGGTGGGTACTGCATTTTCCTGGATGGCTCAACACAGATCTTCCAGTTCTAGAATTTTATTCTAACCTCAGATCTACATATGGATGTCTCACTTCTCCCATTTCAATCTCTTTTTGGACAGTATCACTGAACTGCCAGCAGATCATCTGGAATACACAGCTAAAGGAGCCAGTTACTCCTCCACACACCTCTCTGTCCTAGGGTTTTCCCCTTAAGAGAGCTTGAAGCGAATGCAATTATAACAATCTCAGAGAGGGATCTTCTTGTTTTGCAAGCAGCTCTGTATAGCCTCCTTCTCCAGTCCTGAGCTCACTTCTGAGAGGGAGAAGTGTCAGGTCGACAGCAAAGCACTGTAGACCCAGGTATCCTTGGGAAACTGACTGGATTTGGTTTCACAGCTTAATCACTCATTCATGCTGCCATGCAGGTCATACTAGCCCCTGAACACCTCCTGGGTATCTTCAGTTACCACCATCCTCGTGTTTGACACTGCCTTGGTGGCAGTTCTTGTGGTTTGTGGATGTGACTGGTTTGCTTTGCCCTGAAAGACAGAAGTCACTCCCTTTGCCACTGCTCGGATCCATGAGTGGTATGAGAACAGGCACTGCTACGAAGCCACTGGCTTCCTCCTGCCAGAGCAGCTGCATTGCAAAGATGTGCCATTGCCCCTTCTTCTTCCACCCCTCCCCTTGGGTATCACCACCTCCCCTTCTCCCTGCCAGGCAGGACACTGGTTGATAGTTCCTGAGGATTTTTTGGAGAAACTCCTTCAGTAGGCACATGACGGTTCTTCCACTGGAGCTATGGGGCTCAGCGGCTTCAAGGTGCTGAGGGAACGGAAGGCAAAAGTGGAGGGATCATACATAAAGTGGGGTGGCGGGCGGCCTCCGTTGATGCTCTGCAGGGGAATAAGAAGAGGCATGAAGTCAGTGCTCATATCAGCTGCAAACAGTGAAGTTTCTGCCTTGAGTGCTTTGTCATGCCCCTCTCTGATACAATTACACCTCCTTGAACGGGTGGTCATGCTTGCACTTGCAGCAAATGGCATTAACATAAGTAGTGGAAGCACCTGGCTCACATCCTTGCTCTTACCCTTCAAGATAAAAAGCAGGGACACCTCACTTCCTCCAGGACCGAGGTCCCTAGGATCCACATGACCGTGGCACCCGTAGCCACTAAGTGAAACAGGATATCCATTATGCATTTAGAGTACCAGAGTCAGGAAAGCATCATTACCAAAAGGTACCACATGGAAAAGCTAAATTCACTTGGCCTTGAAGATCTAATACACTTTTAGAGCATGGAGACAAAGCAAGTTATCTCTGGAAATGCATTCTTCAGCCCCATTTTTCAACAGCTCGCCAATAAGGATTTACAAACCACTCCTTCTTAAAGTCCCAGACACACTCTCCAGGGTTTTGGTTCCAGACTCTACAGAGTTTGATGAGGAATGGCTGAGAGATGCTTGAAGGAAAAGATCCCACCCCCAAGGCCTTACAGACTGGTTTCTACCATGGCCACTAAAGACCATTCTCTCCCCTTCTGCTCCCAGTGTTCACAGTATGGTCAGAGCAGGTCCAGAGTAAGGAGGCCAGAAATAGCCATGTACTCCCTACACTGTGACAGGACAGAAATGCTGTTTTCCACTAGGCTGTGCTGGGATATTGTGGATCCCAGAGGAATTACAGTGCCAAAGAAGTTATTCCACTCTGTTAAATGTGAAGAGCTTTCCTTTTACTGTTCAGGAACTTTGGTTTGTTTCTTTCCTTAAGCAAGCAGAATACTAGTGGGACAGCTACTTCACTGATACTTTTTGGACAGGAGAGGAGGTCTCGTGGCTCTATGGTCCAGGAGAGTATTTAATCATGATTCTGTAGAGTTCATTCCCAAGGAATATGTGGGAAGTTCAGCAGCACAGAAACTCATGCAAATGTCCCCGACTCTCATCTCATTTCCATCCCTCTTGGGAAGGGCTTTACCACTATTTTCACAGAGGTTAGGAAAAAACCCAATCAGAAATAGGTTAGAAAACCTACAGGTTGGTCAGAGAAGTGATTGAGAGCAGCCCTGCACAAAAGGACTTGGTGGTGGTGTTTGATGAAAAACTCAATGTGAGCTGGCACTGTGCACTCACAGCTAAGAAAGCCAATGGAATCCTGAGCTGCATCAACAGCAGAATGGCCAGCAGATCAAAGGAAGTGATTCTCCCCCTCTGCTCTGCTCCTGGTAAGACCCCACCTGGAGTACTATATCCAGCTGTGGAGTCCCCAACAGAAAAAGGATATGAAATTGTTGGAGCAAGTCCAGAGGAAGACAAAGTAGTTAAGAGGACTGGAGCACCTCCCCAATGAAGACAGGCTGAGAAACGTGGAGCTGTTCAGCCTGGAGGGAAAAAAGGTAGCATGGAGACTTCACAGGAACCTTCCAGTATCTCAAAAGGGTCTACAGGGAAGCCAGAGAGAGATTCTTCCTCAAGAACTGTAGTGACAGGATAAGGAGTTATGGGTACAAATTGGAAGAGGGGAAATTTAGTCTAGGTATTAGGAGGAAATTCTTTCCTGTGAGGGTGGTGAGAAACTGGAACAAGTTGCCCAGGGAGGTTGTGAATGCCCCAACCCTGGCAGTGTTTAAGGTGAGGCTGGATAAGGCCTTGAGCAGCCTGGTCTGATGGGCTGAGCTCTTAACATTCTATGTGATTCAGACTGAGCTCTGGTATTATGTGACTCCCTGTTCCTTTTCTAGGCCTTTCCTAACTAGAACCATGGTCTCCTTTGCTTAGCCTGCACTGTGGGACTGTTCCTCAAAGAATTTGGCTTTTTAGAAACTATTACCAACTCTATTGTCTCACAGAAGACAGAGGTTCATTTAGCACTTCAGATTCAGGTCTATCACACAGCTGCAACCACCTAACAGCACGGCAAGGTGATGTTTTGATGCCTCCATCTCTCCCCTGCCTGGGTTTTAACCTGTCAATGCAAGACAACAACACACAAATATCCCCAAAAAGCTGCTCAGATGGTTTGTCTCACTCAAACACACATAGCGAATCAGAGTGAACTAAGGAAGTGTCCAAGCCAGGCCCTGAGTGCTGCAGTAACCGCAGCAGGATCTGGAAGTCTCTTGTCTCCAGGCTCTTGGTCACAGCTCAGCCCCATGGGGCAGCAGCCTTCACATCAGGAAAGACCTCAAAAAGCCAGTGTGGGCAGCGTGTTCCTGCCTAGTTGGTATCTCTACTGCAAATTAAGACGGGCACTTGAGAATGGAAAATGCCATGGTGCTTGGCATCAGCTGTGCCTGGAGCTTCAGCCAGCAAATCATGCCCTGCTACATCCCCCTGACACCTTGGCCAGCAGCATAAGAAACAAGAGAGGCAGATTTAAGGGCCTTTACTCAATAGCCACCTGCTGTGGGGTTATATATGGTGTATGCTCTGGCAGGCCTCGGGAGCTGGAGGGTAACATAGCAACCCCTATTCAAAGCTAAGGGGCAGAATAAATCAGCACATTTGTCCTTCTCCAGAGCAGAGAAGGTCCCCTGCCAGTGCCAAGAGGGAATGGGAACAAAGAACCTGGCAGTCGCCTCCATTTTGAAATGCCAGACAGGATTAGGGAAGGCAGCTGAATCCGTTCATTTTTGGCAGACGGCAGATGAAGAGACTGGGGAAGGACAGGTCCAAAGGACAGGTCCAAAGGACAGACAAAAGTCATCTACAAAACTCACCAGGCTTTGGGTGCAAAGTTGTGCTATGGTTTCTCTCCGGGTCTTCTTCTGGGGCCAATGTGTGGGGCAGAGAGCCTTGCCAGGACACTGCCAGGACGACGGGCACAGAACAAGGGTTGAGGTTGAAGGTCAGGGATGTGAGACGACACAGGAAGATGCCAAGATCCACGGGTAGTTAGGCAGCTGCAAGTGAGGCTCCAAATGCAGCCAACCCTGCCTCTTCATCATGGCCTCTCTCAAGCAGCCACAAGATGACCACTGGCTTTCAACAACAGCAGGGCAGGGCAGAACAAGAAAGGGCCTGTGCTCAGCTGCAGGCAGTAACAGGAGAGGCAGTAACCTGACTACCCTCATCCACAGCAAAACCCTGACCAATGTGCACTACTTTACAACCCTGAGCAATACGGCATCCTCATACACCTGCTCCCTGACTGACAGGGCAGCACCTCTGCTAACGCCCTTGCTGAAGGTAAGAAATGTCCAAATCCCTCAATTCTCTTCTTCAGAGGAACATTTTCAGGTTGGAGTTCATATCCAGCTCTAGGGATGACCAGGCCTGATCTGGCTTAGTCCAAGACACCATTTGGGATCACAGCATGTGGTGGTGTGGTTCTGATGAGTAGCACAAGGCAAAGCTCTGTAGATGTATTTCCAGAACAAAAATGGATAGAGCCAGCTGTCAGAGAGGGGAACACGTTCCTGCCACCCGGTCGCTTGGGCCAGCCGCCTCCCTGTAGTCTGGGCAAGCATCCTAGCCAGCATGCCCTTCTCCTTGGGCACACCATGCCTGGGACTTTGCTTTGACCAGGGAAGGGTGTTAAAAGTTGCTGCTGCCACAGCAGGTCCCCAGGGAGCTTGCCATAAACCTGCCTGACAGCCCCTGGTGAGCAACCCCAGGCCAGCTCCTGCAGAGGCTCCTCTGCAGAGCACAAACAATAGGCACTTGACATTAAAGGCTCATGTGTTCACCCTAATGGCATCTGGACAGCCGGGTACCGCTCACAGAACGGAGCCTAATATGGGCCCTGTGCTAATGGGAATCATTAACCAGAGCCCTCAATCTGCTAAGCAATGTATTTACACAGCTGGAGAATGGCCCGAGTCAGACTCACTGGGCTGCCACAGGAGAGCACACAGGCTCAGACATATGCTCTGCCAAGCACACGTGCTCACTTGCACATACTCACCTGCCCTCACATGCCTCAGCTTCTCCCCAGTACACAGGCACTTCCCTGGTCACTAGTCCAGATCCCTCTGTGCACACACAGACTCCTCCTGCCTGGGAAATCACAAGGAGGGCTGTTCCACTCATGCAAATCCTGCCTGCTTGTAAAGTAACTCAAGCCATGCAGGGCCGGAACTTCACAGCATCCAGGGGATGTCTAAGGCACCACAGCTCATCACTGGCTCGTACAGCTGCCCAGAACACAAGGTTCCAGCACCTGAAGACACCCACACTGCCCCACTGCACACCTTATTTGGGTTAGATGAGCTCCTAAGGGAAGTAAATTCATTTCAAACAACTTTGCAGAGACCACCTTGGTCAAGGATGCCTCTTCACCCATGCACATGTGCCTACATGTACACTCCTGCCAACATAAACTGTTCTCACCAAATGCATTACCACCTTTAAATCTGGGGTGGGGGGGAAATAAACAAGCAGGTTTGAAAGATACCTGAAGTGTATTAACGAAGAAGCACACCTAAATATAGTGACTGGAGGGAGGTGCCTCAAAGAAGGCCAGTAAGATTAAACATCACAGAAAAAAATGCCAATTTCAATCATATTAGCAGCTCTCAGAAAACAGACAAACACACAACTGTTCCATAAACCCATCTGTAACATAACTGTTCATTTCAGCAAGAAAAGAGTATATAGGAAGAAGACAAACATGTAAAGCTAAATCTATTAATATGAAGCCATATTCCTCCTAGAAAGAGGTCCCTTACTTCATATGAAGTCTGGGAAAATACCCCAAATGCAGACAGTAACATGATTTTGGTCTCATGATTCCACAGAATCACAGTGCTCCTCTTTGGAGAAAGCCAAAGCGAGCACAGGTCCAAGTGAGCTTTCAGCTGTGGGAATGACAATCCCCATAGGAGGGGGGAAATGCAGTTACCCAATGCAACAATGTCTTCGAAGGGGGGTGGCGTGCTAGGGGTGATGGAAAATTAAGAGGACTCTTTGGTCCTCTTTCTTAAGAGCTCTAGTATCCTGGTGGGGTTCAAAACCAGATCAGCTTGCACACTCTGCCAACCCATCCCTACTCAAGGCCAATCCAGCACAGGAGTCCCTTCCTTCCTACTCTTGGGCCCCAGTAGTTGGGAAATGCTGCTGAGCTCAGTTTAAAGGACGCTGCCTTCCAGTGGTGTTTGCAGACTCACTGGTTAGAAGTCCTTTGGGATGAAAGGCACCATGTAATTGCAAGTTGTAAAGGCGCATCCGATTCCCACCACCACCCAGTGTGGAAAGGAATAAATCCCCAGAATAGTTTTGGCAAGGACAGATGCCTGCCTGGGATGCTGCCTGTTTGTGAGACAGCTGCCTTGCCCAGGAGTGGGCAGAGCCAGAGATAGCACCAATATTCAGGCAGGGCACAGAAAGAGTAAAGGCTGTCAGACTCCACAGAGGAACGTTTCACAGGTACACTGATTTAACTCCACTTTGTCCTTCTCTCACCCCTGCTAAGTGTTAGAAAGTAAACTTCTTCTCTTCAACTCTGATGTGTGAAGCCATCAGCTGTGAGCAAGGGAAGGGGACCCACATGCCTGCTCTTTGTTACATCTGTAATTCCAAATGTGATTCTGACCAAGCCACTTCCCAACATCTCTGCCTCAGTTTCTCCAATGCATAATACATACATGTTGTGGCTTCTGCTGGGATAAAATTAATTTTCTTCCTAGTAGCTGCTGTATCCTGTGGTTAGATTTAGGATGAGAATAATGGTGACAGCAATAACTAAAAACATTAGTCTGTTTAGCAGTGTTTATACTAAGTTAAGGACTTCTCAGCTTCTCATGCCCTGACAGTGAGAAGGTTTGGAAGGGCATGAGAAGCTGGGAAGGAAACAGCCAGGACATCTTACCAAAACTGGACAAAGGACTTTTCCGTACCATATGGTGATGTAAGCTGGTGTTTTGCCTGCCCAAGTAACCACAATGCAGTCCTGCTTTCCTGGAGGTGGCTGAACACCTGCCTGCCCATGGGAAGCAATGAATGAATTCCTTGTTTTGCTTTGTGTGCATGCACAGTTTTTGCTTTCTCTATTAAATCATCTTTATCTCACCCCACAAGCCATCTCACATTTACCCTCCCAATTCTCTCCCCCATCCCATGAGGGTAGCAAGTTAGCAACTTTGTCATGGGGTTAAGCCACAACAGTACACCACAGCCAGGCAGCTGGGATGAATTAATTAACTTCTAGGTGTTTCACCCTTCTGATGAGAGGTGATTGCTTTTCAATTACAGTCTTGCTTCAGGCAGTGTTCAAGAAATAGTCGCTGGCAAACAGGACCAGCTCCTCCAGTGGAGCAACAATTCACATTTAACTGCTTATTCATTAACTCTGATAGGGCCTCTAACAATTTATTCTAGTCACAGACCTGAAGCAGCTCAAGGAGGAACTCTTCACAGGTAAACTCCGCTCCTCCTGAAAGTCTGTCCTCTACTCCCAGGTTCATATAGAATTTTATTTCAATAGGAATAGTTAAAAAATAGATCATGCCAGAGCTTTATTTTATGACTACTCTTTTCCTTTCTCTTCCAAGAAAAAAAAAGGTCATCTCCAAATGTTTTTCTGACAAGGAACCCAAAACTTTGCAGTGAGCACTGTTTTCTTATGTTTTTCATCCCCCTCCCCTAAAAGACTGAAAGACCTGTCTGCCATCACCAAAATAAGGCTGCCTAACACCTATTTCTTTCCATACCACCACATTGCAAAGCACAGTTCAACAGTTTACAAACACATCACTGTTCCTCTTAGAAAGGTTAAAAAAAATTATAAAAAATAAAACATTAGCAAATGTGTGCGTAGAGCTGTCAGGTGGCAACTACCAGACTTACAGAGGTGCCACCAGACAGACAACACTGAAGTTTTTTGGAAGGTACTTCAAAAGGCCTAACAGATGCTTGTTGGTCATTTGCCCAAAAGCAGAAATAGCCAGTTTCAGCTCTGGGTCCTTGCTGGCACCAGCAGGATAAGCCTTTCTTCTCCTCTCTCACACGTCTTTAGATACGTCTTTGACAAAGCTGACTGCAAGCTTTGATTTTGCCTGTCTGACAACCTGAAGGAAAGAGGCTGCACAAATAAAAGGGACAGATGGGTCATTCAGAGGGGCAGTCTGTCATTGCTCCCTGGCCAAGCTGGGGAACTCACCACTCCAGGGTCTCAGTAAAGATCATGCCCTGAAGGCAAAACAAATCTCTTAGGAACAAGTCAATGAACCCATATTTCCCTACTAGTGAGCTGTGTCTTGCACCCACTTTTTTCCTTCTGGTAAGAAATTGCCTGTGCTTCCTGCATTTCTGCAGCAGTTCCTGCAAATACTACAGAGTCCCCATATCTGAGCAGGAGAAGAGGGAAGCATAAGAGTAGCTCCAAGCAGACACAGGCAAGGCACAATCTGGTGCTAAATCTTCAAGTGCATCTGAGTAGAGTCCTTACTCTTGGTCTGTACACAAGTGACACTAGCTCACCCTCTCCTTCCTCTCCTCTCCCCATTCCAGCCCTTGCCGTGTCGCAGGAACACTCTCCTCACAGAGAGAGCACACCAGCTGCCTCACAGTCCTCCTCCCTTGGGGCCAGGAACCCCATGCTTCCCACAGAGCCCGCACGTGGTGCGCACTTGGGCGTCTGCAGCTTCCAGTTCGCATGAGGCCAGGGCAAGCAGATTCCCTCTGGCCAGGCAGGCTGGCACAGAGCAGCACGCTGCTTTCAACTTGAAGGGTACACAAATTAAACCTGCAAAGTGAGGATTAATTAGCCTGGCATGAGCAGGCTGAGAACACATGCTGACATGGTGCACTTGCCTCTGGACAAACCACCCCAGCTCTGGAAGCCAGGCACAAGAAGTGGATGTATTACGGGAGAGGTGTGTGGGAAAAGAGGATCACAGCTGTAGCGAGTGGGAGAGGCAATGGGTGCCAGGTTCCCACAGCCACGCGAACAAAAAGGGTGCAGGAACAACTGCAGTGGGCCTGGATGCAGTGAGCAGATGTGCCTCATCAGCCACCTTGGACTTGAAGCTCTGACAGAAAATACTGGCTCTCTATGACCCTGTGCCGTCCCCTACATCTCTCCCTCTCTCTGCTCCATCACCCAGATGTCATTAAATCTGACCCTCTCTCTGTGAAACATGCCTTGCCACTTTCCATTGCCATGAACCACACAGTGCCACTAGCCATAACACCACTGACACACTAAGGCTCTCCCAGAATCAACCAGGCTGCACCCTGTTTCTACCACACCCTACCTCCCCCATCCTTAAACTAGACCCACAACCCACATCAGACCACAAAGCAAGAACAGTGCTGAAAATAGGAAGTCAGCCTCCTCACTCACCAGCCACTTGCTACTTTCATGGAGCTGTGTGGATTACAGAGCTTTTGGTTATCCCACAAAGTCTATTCTGTGGGCACTTACATGATTCAACAGGTGCGAGGCCATACATAGCAGGAATTTATGAAAAGCAGGAAGCAATAAAAGCTCTTATCCTTAAGGAAACTGAAGAGAGACATGGCAGTCCCACCTCTACCTGCTACGGGCTAAAGGCTGGTTAGCCTTTGCCATGAAATCCAGTAAAAGCCAGATATTTGGGGTAGTTTTTAAGAGACAGAGGCATTCCCCCTTTGGCTACACTGGGCCCATCCCCACACTAAGGAAACTCTGGACAAAGTCTTTTGTCAGGAATTATTCAGAACGAGGGCTGGGATTCTCCAGAACCAACTATCATCCTCAGCAGGCAGTTCAGTGGCTGGCTTGGGAGAAGTATAGGACACCCAAAGGGATATTCATGCTCCCACTTAGCAGAGGGCCTTCTGCATTTTGCTCAGCAGAGGCATGCTCATCAACTGGAGACAAGACACCCTGGGGAAACTAGAAGGCCAAAATCTCCATGAGGGGCTTCTGACCATAAAGTAATCCAAGGTTGTAACTGGCCAGGGAAGCCACTGTTGATTGTAAGACCAGCATCAGCTTTAGACACTTAGTCACATACTAGAAACAACCAGGAAGGTTTGGGAAACTGTTAGCAAGCTGCAGTTTGGGATTTCTGCTGCCTGAGATGCCTGAGCTGGTTATACCCATGAATACAGTATGAGTAAGGACACAGCTCTAGAACCATGGTTTAAAGTTCTCCTCATCCAATCTCTCTTCAGGTGGGTCACACTTTTTGCTGGTTTCTCAGTGTAGCTCACTCTGAAATTACCATCATGGCATCATTATCTGCATATCTATATGCATGCAATGCTAAATGCTTGCACAGCTCCTTGGGAGACTGTGATGGAAGGGGCAACATCTGTGTTTACATACATACATATATATATGCATACACACACTAAACCTTCTGATTTTCCAGGAACCTTTACTTTGTGCTGTGCAGCCAGAACCAGAGGTTTGCACCAATACTGCTCTGTCCCCTGGTAAGCCTTGCACTTGTGAATAGCTCAGGCATCTGCCCAGAAGGCTCTGACCAGCATATCTCCTGCTCAGCTCCAAGCTGAAAAGGTCCCTTGTTTTAGGAGAAGAAAAGCCAGCATGTTTCTGCAGTGGCCATTTAGGATGCAGAGTAAGAGATAAGAGACAGGGAAGTCATTTGAGGGATCTGGCCCCTGTCCAAGCAGAGGGCGTTCTCAACATTGATAAGATCAAGGCAAGAGCACAAGAGGTTTACGTTCCGATTTAAAATTCTTATTTTTACATAGCAGAAAACATCTCTCTGATCAGCCAGGTTATCAGATTGGCCTTGAAATCCTTCCTTCCTTTCTGCCAGCCCCAACAAGATCCTTGAGACATAACTTGTAAGCCCCTGGGTGTCTTCTACCCACCTACTGCTGTTAAGATAAGCTCAGCTCCACTAATCCCATTCAGAGTAGAAGTTTGTCAAGGAAGAAGAAAAACAGGAATAAATGACACACTTCGAACCCTCATCCCAAGATGGCCTGGAGAATTGAAGATTGGTGGTATTATAGATATACTGGAAGACAGGTGTCTGCATTCAGAGCTGCCCAAGCCTAGTCTAGGGCAGAGGCACTTAGACCCTACGAGCACATGGTCACACAGTCATCCTCCTTCCAGCGCCAAGGAAGCGTCTCCATTGCAAAACACACCTCGCCAGGCAAACTCACTCTGGACACTAAAATACCCACAACGTGTGTGTGCCCCTCTCCCAGGGCCAGACACGACGCTGGCTGACACTTTGGGGCACCAGGGACCAGGTCTGCCCACCTCACCTGCAACACCCACACAGGCCAACACCTGGCCCTGAGCTTGCAGTGGCATGTGCTTTGCTACATTTACCTATTATGTACAAATCCATAGTTCATGTACATGCTGTCACCTCTAATTTATCTCTGCTCACCTGCCCACAGGGGATGATTCTTCTGTTCCATTATCCTTTACTGGGTGGGAACAGAAGCAACTTTTTTTTCTAATATTATTTATTCTTTACTGTAGGCTGTGACCTCTCACAGCTGCTATTCCTGAAAACATTTCAAACTGAGCTGCTGCACATTAGAAAAGATTATCTCTCTTCCATGATCTGTCTAGGTTCTTAGACTATCACTATCCCATCATCCCACTAAAGAACTGCTGAGTGAGTGGAAAGGCTGTAGCTGATCACCACCAGAGCTGGCCCTTGGGAAACTTAAGTACAGGAAACAACAGCAAGGTGATACCTTAGTGTTAAAACAGCAGCAAAACCCAACCCAGGTCACCTGCTTAAGAAAGAGTCCCAAGGATCATGAACATTTCCAAAGGCTGTAGCTGTGTTTCCGTGCCAGAGGGCAAAGACACTGCTCCTCTGTCTCACCTTCCCATGGGAGACCCTTCTGGCAGACAAAGGAAGGAAAAGCCATAATGATGCATGAGAAAACAACACCTTGCACCCTGACACACCAGCAAAGCCCCAAGATCTCAAGGCAACCAAAGTATCAGCCAGGAGGAGGATTTTTTAAAAGCAGGCATCATCTCACAGCCACGTAAGACACTGACCTCAGCAAGAACAGGATGAAAATGCTTTACTGATGATATTTGAAGGTCACTGTCATCATTGTCCTCAACACGATGGAATAGGCAGGATTCTCCTACAAGTTATTCAGCAGCAGGAAAACAGAAGGGAGAAAGCAAGGATCCCTGCTTCAAATCCCTGGTACAAGCCATTAGACATCCTCCCTGCTCCTCAGATCAGTTCACTCACTGCATCATCATCCAGCTGTATGCTGTCTGGATATCTGTGACCATCTCAGCCCAGAAAGAGACGCTACCTGAGCTGAAGCAGGAACATTTGTGCATCCATGCTACAGTGACAAGTGGTTCACATGGTGACCTTTCCTGTTCAGACACACAGACAGCTGCCTGGTTCCTCCTGTAACAGTTCATTAACCTATCACTATGAGTTCTGTCTTCATTTCTTCTACCCTGACCACAATGGGCAGGTTCCAACAATGAACCTGTGCCACCAGACCCTCAGCAACACAGAGCCAAGCCTCTCACCTTGCCTCCTGCTGTTATTCTTTGCAAAAGGCCACATTCAGTAGGGCCTCAGAATAGCCCTTCCAACAGAACTTAGGTCCCTAGTGTGCTCTGACTCCATTACTGAATGTTGGACAAGACCCAGAAATCACAGAAGGGTTGAGGTTGGCAGGCAGCTCTAGAGATATCTGAGTTCAAACCCCCTCCTCCAAGCAGGGTCAGCAGGAGCCTGTTGCCCAGGATTGCATCCTGGCACACCATGACTCTTTCCATGGTGCGCCAGGATGATTCCAGAGATTCCACAATTTCTCTGGGCAACTTGAATATCTTACATTTCAACTTGTGCCCATTACCTCTTGTTCTGCTGCTGGGCAACACTGAGAAGCAATACCATGCCAAGCATGTCCTGCTGGCTGGATTGAGGTTTCCCTTTATATGATGAGAGCACGGCACTGTCTTTCAGAAGTATTGACCTCTCTCAGCTGTTTCCAGAGCTGAGGCACTTCAGTAAAGAGTTCTGCCAGGGATCTGTTGCTTACTTTGTCAGCTCTATACACAAAAGTGGGCATTCACAATCACTTGGAAAATGGAGGCAAAAATGCACCTTTACTTAACAGCTCTGCCACCACAACAGACCAGCAAGAGGCTGTGAAGTATCATATGCTGTTATGGAAGCCACAAGTGCCTCAGGTGGAGAGGCACTGTCCCAGCTTGGCAAGGCTGGCCAGAGAAGAGGGGATTTTGTGCCATCTGTCAGAAAAGTGTGCTCTCAGTTTCTGCTGTTTATTTTGCTGCAAGCTGACATGGGCTTAAGGAGCAAAGGGATAATTCTCCTTTCAGATTCTCCAGGGGCACAAATAGTAAGCCATAATAATGAGCTTAAGGTGTCAGGAAACCATCTCACTGATGCATCACTGAAACCCAAGGGACTAGAGAACCATCACCGAGCACCACTGGAAATAGCTGGTGTCCAGGGACAGACACCCAGAAAAAACCCAGTGAAAGAGCACTGGGCAGGCATAAAGAAAGGTGATAAACAAGATGTGCTAAAACACTGCAGCAGGATTAGACAGCTGGCAGGTCTGAAGGACAGGCAGAGTCTGGGGAGAGTTCGTGAAGCAAAGTCTGGGGAGAGTTCATGGGGAACAGAAGGACACAAATATTGAAAACGATCCAGGCAGAAGCACATGAAAGCACATAAGAGATCAAGAGTAATTGTGCAATCAGAAGTAGTGGTTCACTGTGGGGCTGCTGGAAGACAGACTGAAAAGCCCTGACAGAAGGCATTTGAGAAGTCAGGAAAATACCACCCCCACCTCTGCCCAAGGCTCTAGCCAGCTCTACCTGCCCCTCCTCCTCTCAGATACCAAATTCATTTCCAGAACAGTGATGGGCAAGGACATCCAACAGCATGCTTATCAACTGCAGTACTTCTGGGTACACAAAAGCATTGTTTCTGTTGCCTGCTAGGCAAGGTAAAAGCCTTGAAAGGATCCTGGTCTATCATTCATCCCTCTTGCAAGGCTATAAAAAACATTGCAGTGAAAACAGCAGCTTCACCATGAAGGACGTTTGTTTTCTTCTCCCTAATCTGTTTTTGCTTGTGTATCACAAACATGGAAGATCATGTGGACTGAGGAACACCTACCTTAGTGACAACATGCAAGGTCACAAACAAACAGAATTCTAGAATGTTTTGGGTTGGAAGGGACCTTCAAGATCATCTTGTTCGAACGACCCTGCCGTGACAAGGACACCTACTAGACCAAGTTGCTCAGAACCCCATCCAACCTGATCACAATTCTTCTTCCAGGGATAGGGCAGCCACAACTTCTCTGGGCAACCTGTTCAGTGCATCCATCACCCTCACTGTAAAGAATTTCTTCACAAAATCTAATCTAAATCTACTGTCCTTAAGCTTAAAGCCATTCCCCCTTGTTCTATCACTACACACCCCTGCGTAAAGTCCCTCTGCAGCTCCCTCATAGTCCTCTTTAGGTACTGGAAGGTGATACAAGGTCTCCCAGGAGCCTTTTCTTCTCCAGGCAGAGCAACTCCTGCTTACTCAGCCTGTCTTCATGGGGAAGGTGCTCCAGTCCTCTTAACAACCTCACAGCCCTCCTCTGGACTCGCTCCAACAGTTACATGTTTCTTCTGTCAGGAACTCCAGAGCTGGATGCAGCACTGCAGGCGGGGTTTCACCTGAGCAGAGGGGGAGAATCATCTCCCTCAACCTACTTGTCACATTTCTCTTTGATTCAGCCCAGGATATATACAGCACTGTCCAAAAGAAAGACAAGGTGCCCACAAAGGAAGCAGGGATTGGCTGATGAGTCACAAGGCTGAGGAATGTGCTGCTAAAGACAAAACTCTGAGGTGCAGGCAACAAAATCTACAAGGACAAGACTTGAGCACACCTGATGGGGATGCAGGCTGTCATGCATGGAGAGCCTTGGGACACTGCAGCTTCATCCCAGCTAAAAAGTCATCCAAGCAACGTGGCTCTTACCTGCCATCACCCAGCCCCATATCCCATCTGGCTCTACAAACACCGGTGCATTATGCAGGTACAGTTCCTTTTCCCCAGCTACCTACCAGACCTCTCACCCCTACCAACCACCACTTGGTCACAAAGGACCCAAATGACACCCTAGCAGACAGCTTCGCTGTATGAGCTCATGGCAGGGGATGTAGACTTTTACACCACAGAAGCTTTTGGAGACCCCCGTCTCCAAAATGGAAAAGACAAATGTAGCATTAGCCTTGTCAGCACCTAACCTAAATTGCAACTACATTCTATACTCCACACTAGCAACTTTTGTTATGCAGCTGATCAAGCCACAGGAAATCTCCAGAAATCATCTTCTGGACACAGATGTTCAGTGAGAATCACCACATTAGGTATATGTGGAAAGATGAAGGAACTGCACCAGAGAAGGACAACTTACACGAATTTTAATTACTCTAGTCTTCGCTCCACAATTCTTCTTGAGCAGCATCTTCTGAAAGAGAAGTAGAATCCAGGGATTAGTAGAAATAGCATGAATGAACAGAAAGAGGGATAATGTAAGGAGTCCCTTCTAATCAACATGTCATTAAAACAAGATGGATGGATGGTTAAGTGAGATATGAAAGATTAGGAAGCACCAAAGGTGGCCAGCAATAACCACCCTAATTTGAGACTGTCTCACACAGCCTGCACAGAGTCCTCTGGTGGTGGCTGATACCCTGGGTTTTGAAAGAATATACAAGAAATATCACAGGGAAAGAGACAGCACAACTGCCTGAAAGAAGTTTCTTCTTAATTTCCGTGAATTAGTCATTAGACTTTGCCCTGAAGAAGGTGAATTTTCCAAAGGAAAAAATGCTCTATTTCACCTAAATGTGGATGTTCCCATTATTTAACAGATGTTTTCATTATGCTTATTTATTTAGAATTTTTAAAAAATCAAGGTAAAAGCACCTGCCTGCACTTCTAAATGTCTGCCATATATTGCAAGAGTCATTAAAGTTGCCTTAACATGAACCACACAACTTAGCAAACAGGATTTACTTGAACCACCAATTATTCTGGGATATTACAGAAATAAACGAGTGAGGTGAAGTTCTATCCCAGTGTTGAGACAGTGTTTTGAAAGCTGGCAAGTGAATAAAATCATTCTTTCCCCTCAAAAACTTGTCACAAAACAACTCCCAAGTGGAAAAAACAAGGCTTCAAGAGAACAGTTCTTTCATTTAAAAAAATACTTCAACTACATTTTTTCATACTGAAAATCCTGGTGAGGGAAGCAAGTCAGAAAGAATATTCTCCATCAGCTTTTGGAAGAAATAAAAGATTTTCCTAGCTTCTGTTTTTAACACTTCTCCAGTTGGAAAGCTGCGTGAAGTATGGGAAAACACTCCCCACACTCACATGCTTTTACAAAGCAACTGAAGTGTTTTTCAGATGAAGTTCTTACAGGCTGTAGAACGACATCCACCATTTTACCAATAAGAGTGGTAAATAGTGAGACTTTTCTACTTTCTCTCTTTGTTTGTTATCCTTCTGCTTTCTCTAGCATAAAGCAAGATAAAAGCAACACAGTACAGGGAGGTCTGGAAACTCAAAAAGCTTAAAAAATCCAAAACATACAAACAACCTCCAAAAATATCCAGAAGAAAAAGCACCACCCCAAAATTGAAGTCAGTGCTTAGTTGAAAGTATTTATTACTTTTCCAGTAGCAAGTACTGCTGGGAGGTGGGAAGAAGTCCCATTCCTCCACCGCCCTCTGTCACTCTACATCCCATAAGCACGTCTTTGCAGTCCCAATTCACATTACTGCCCAAAACTTGGAGAGGGAGTTAAAGATCCACCCAATATTTCTACGCACATCAACCTCTTTGATCTAAAATCCAGAACTTGGAACAGTCACATTCCACTTTGAAACTTTCACAAGAATAGTTTGGGGCTCAAGGACAGTGTATTTCACTATCCAAGCAGGAATGGAGAAGAAGAGAGGTGCTGCAAGGATTTTGAACTTTTTCTGTTAATCCTTTAGCAGGTGGATACTATTGCTGTCTCCATTATCCAAAGGACTCAACAGTAACCATGCCTGACTGCTCTGATCCCAGGTCTGACCTGGCACCACAGCTCCAAGGTTTCTAACCCAAAAGGACCCAACAGGTCTTTGCACAAACCAGGCAGGAGACAAAGAGAACTGCTGAACTGAACTAGCCCAGCCCACAGCAGTCCGACTAAACAAGTAATCCTGGGAATTCCTATAAAATATCTCAGGACTCAGCTCCCAGCCAGGCTTCAAGGCAGCTACAAGCAAGGCTGCTGTTCACTATGAGGTCACTGCCTTTCTTAAGGCCCCCATAACCACACAGTGAAAAAGAGAGAAGGAAGGAGATCTTGGTAGGACTGACAAAACCCAGGGTTCAAGGAAGGACAAAAGGGAGGAGCTGTGAGGGCTTGCAGGGTTTTGGTCTCTCCCAAAGTTTTTTTCCAGTTGCTGTGAAATGTTGGCTGGTGGGATGAGGAAGGGTAGGTTAGACAGCTCAAGGTGCAAGCCCACTGGTGGGATAAAATGTGCAAGACAAATTTGGCTTGAGCAATGAAAGTGAGAATCAGGACTTGTGATTTTGGGCCCCCTCCTTTTGGGAAAGAATTCTGTAAGAGCAGAACATACCCTGCTGCATCCCATATGACTACAAGCTTTTTGACTTTGGGTGAGACCCTCAGCTTCCCCAGACTACTGTAAAGCTGAGTTTTATAGTGGTACTTGGCTGAACCCCCAGGACGAAGTGAGGCTGTGACACAAAATTCTATATTGCCTCAGCAGCACCACTGAATGCTCAGCTGAAAGGGGAAAAACAGAGCTCTGTTGGCCAAGGAGCAAGTACAACACCTTCCATTACAGTCCAGTGGGATGAAATGCCTAGCGTGGTCACACCCACTGATCCCCTAATGACTTCATCAGGGTACAACAAAAGACATTGTTTCCCAACTAAAATCAGTAGAGGCAGCAAGAGATTTACCCATCCTGGCCTTTTATTAAAACATATAGGGAGGACAGAGACAAATGGACAACCAGCCAGACTCTTCCAAGAGAAATTCAAGTGCTCAGCTGTATGCCAAGTCCTAGTCTTGTGTTAGAAAACAGAAGTGTTCCTTTAGTGATGCAGTTATGATAAGCTTTAATTATATGAGAATTTTACCACTACTTGCACTACTGCTATGGTTTGCAAAGGTTTCATTGTGCAGCAAGAGCAAGATACCCTACATAACAATTTTTGTTCCTCTTGTGTTTCCTCTTTATTTCTGGCAATCCTCTTGATGGACTTCATAGAAAAATAAAAACATGATATCCCCTCATCCACAGGCTGTTAAAGTGAAGCATAAACCTCAGCATTTGAAGCTCCCTGGAACTGCTAGGTTCTCTTATTTCCACTTAGACTGAAAGCAGAGCAAGACCACTTGTGCTGCACTCTTACAGCTTTCAGATCCCACATCATAGTAAGATCTGAAGCAGGGAGAGAGAGCAAGCCAGCCACATGAGCCACATTCTCTGCAGCTGAGAATGAATACATGGAAGGCAAGTTATCAAATGTTATTCTGTTTAATCAAATTGCTTCCACCTCACTTACAGCCACACGCTTTCTGCACCCAGCACAGGGGAGCCATGCTTTACAAAAAGTAAGTCAAGCCATCTTTGAATGGTTTTCCATCCCTCAGTCTTCCCTTTTCTTGCCAAACCTGAGTGCAGACTTTCGGACAGGGAAGCTAAAATGCAGTGCTGCCTAGCAACAGCCAGGGACTTTCCACAGCAGCCTCTCCTCATCCTCCCTCTGGAGACCTCCACGTCACAAGCCAACCATGAGATGCAGCAACTCATTAACTCCTATTTACACAGATACAAGGCAGAGCTGAAATAACATTTATTTGGCTGCATGACTTGCAGTAGCCTAAAGCAGGGGAAACGGCCTGTAAGAAAGGTGACATATTCAGTTTAGTAACCCTGGGATCATTCCTAACTACTACACCAATGTGAAAGTGCAGTTTTATTTCCTCAAGCTATTTTCTGGGAGTTATGACAATGAGCAGAGCAGAGATTTGTCAAAGGTCATGGAGGATATTAGTAGTAGAGCTGAGAATAAAACCATAGGGTATGGTTTCCAAAACTTTCTTCCACCTGCAGAAAATGAAATGGAAGAAAAAGAGGCAGTGTCCCTATTTCAATTAAAAAGTCTTTTCTGCTGGCCTCTGACAGAACTGCAGACATCAGAGCTGAAAAATACAGCTTGGGAGCACTATTATTTTCATGAAGGGAAGTTTATTTTGCTATCTACTGTGACTTCTACTAAAAGGAGGAAATGACATGACTAAAGGAAATGTTAAAGCCTTTTTGAGGACACAAGAGTTACGCCTGGCTCTACAAGTAAAGCTGAATTGAAACACTTTAGAGTTAACCCTCCAGAAAGCAGCAGAATCAGTTCAGCTCAAGAACCCATCCACCAATCTCACCTCCGGCTCATAACCCAGAGACTCTCTCAGTCCTTAGCCTGGATTCAAAAGAAAGTTCCAGGGACTGGAAATAACAGTGTCACATATTCACCAAATGAAATGTGGTAACGAAGCCCTGATCTGCCACACGTGTGGCTTTGTTGCACGTCAGTGCCACATCCAAACACCCCCACTAGAGCAGAGATGAGCCACCAGCCCTGTTTCTCTTGGAGCACAGCCTTGCTTCAGGAAATACCTCCAACTGCTTAAGCAGCCGTACTTCAAGTCTTCCAACACTGACTTGAGCACTTGAACTAACCCAGAAGGAAATGGTGAATGCCTGCATTTGTTTATGCACAAAAGCTACCACAGAACTATTCTATACAAACTACACCGTCCAGATGACTGTTATACACATTAACAACCAAAATACATTAAGGCATTAACACAAGATCACTCTAGGAACAGTGACATCCCAAGATGAATGAATTTATGTCACACTGCCACAGCACTTCAAAACTGAGCAATTTAAAACTCTGCCAATGCAGATTAAAGACAGGCATCACAACCTTATTTTCAAACGTTTAAGAGTTTGAACAAACTCTTAAACCAGCATACAGTGCAAAATATTTTATATTAATAGATATTAATAAGCACTTTTCAACTTATGTTTGCTTTTTATATACACATTTCTGGTTTTAGAATAGTTTCATTTTCACTACCTCCACAAGACAAGCAACTCTTTTGCCCACCAGTGTTGTGGGAGAGGGGAGAGGGGGTATTAATTGTTATTATTTATTTATTATCTCGTCACAGCTTTAAACTTACGGGCCTATCCAGAGTTGGATGCAGTTTAACTACTATGGTTTTGCCAGACTAGTTTAGCCTATTTCAAGCAAGACAGCACAGGAACTCTCAATTTCTCAACATAAATCATCACTGAATGACACACTTCATCAACTACTACATACATCAGTATGTATACACAATCAGCTTGTAACAATTTAAGAATGTTGCTGGGATTTTCACTTGCTTAATGAAAGAGATGTCAATTTTTTTAAAAAAAAATTCTGTATTCCACAACTGTGCTTTAATTTTACTCAAAGATCAGACCTTCCAAAGAACACCAAAGGCCAGAAGTCTGCCTTTCTTTAGTTTTGTTCATGACCCTCCACCCGACAAGTGCATTTTAAAGCTATGGACATTTCTGTTTCTTGTTGACATCTTAAGGCTCTTGACAGGATACAAAGTTTAAACAGTACAATTTTTCAGAAAAAGCCTCCTTGGCTTCATAGCCCTCATTTTACTTCTATGCTGTTAATCCTACAAGCCAACTTCCAAGGTGTCCAGAGTCTTCCAGGAACAAGAAGGCAGCAACAAGCTTGAATGTCTAGCACAGAAACAGACTGATGATGTTCGCTTTGTTAAAAAAAAAAAAAAAGAACTGAAAGAAGAAACAGTACAGTGTGAGGAGAAATTGCACTCTAAGTCACAGCAGAGCACTGATGAAAAGGGAAAAACCATGCCCCATGATGCAATGTGCACAGAGAACATTGCCTCACAGCAAGGCAGGGAGGCAGCTCCATGGCCCATTAAGCAGAGGACTGAAGGGGCCTCAGTAAGACATCTTGGGATAGTGAGGTGAAGTGGATGCTGGTGCAGAGGCAATGCCTACATGTGAGCTCCAGGCTGATGCCAATCCCATCACACATAGTGAGCAGCCAGGGAAGCATGACCCCATGGCCCTCCTCCCCTGGGAGGGCATTTCAGAGCAAAAAGCCTGCCCCATCTCCTTTCCTAACAACCCTCAGAGACAGGTCTGTGCCAGGAGGAACAGCTTTCCCCTGCAGCCAGCTGCTGATGAAAGCCTGTCCTCTATCCCAGCAGAGGAGAGCTGCAGAGGGTTAAGGCGCAGGGCAGGGGTGCAGCTGCAGCACAGTGGACAGATGAGGTCAGGGTGCTGCACAAAGTGGCCATTGTGCAGCACACTGTGGCTGCAGGCTTCTGCCTGACCGGGTCCCACCTCTGTCCCACGGCGTGGCACCGTGACGGCACAGGGGCCGCAGGGGCGGGAGGCCCGCAGCTGCTCCCACCGGAGCAGGGAGGCACATGCAGGCAAACCAGCAGCAGCCTCACGCTCCTGACGAAGCAGAGCAATGCAGCAAGGTCATTTTAAGAGCACAGGGTGCATTAAAGGAGGGGCTACCCCCAAAGGCAGTGCTTACACAGGCCAGATGTGAAACCCCAGCAGAGCCCCAGACACAGCTCAGTAGCAAGGCTGACGCTTTCAGTGTTTTCCCAACCCAACAGCTCCGTGCACCTTCAGGCTTAAACATCACAGCCCAGTGCCCTCTGCTCTACAGAAATCCTCCATCCAGGAGAACAGTGCTTCATGCCCACGTGGCAGGCCACGAGGGAGCAGGGCCATGTTTCCTGTCCTTTTGCCAGCACAGTGTTGAGTGTTCTACAAAGACCAAAGCCACATCTGCCATCCCAATAAGTTTAGAAGAATAACAAGGAAAAAAATTAAAGCTAATTTGTAGGTTGATTTTGGGCTGGGTTTCTTAATTTCTTGGCACTGAGAAGTGCTGTTAGGACATGGGTATCACCTCTTAGCCCTGCAGTACAAAAACTGTACAGAAAACAAAGTAAGTCACAGACTCCTCCTTACTGCTTTTAAGCTGAAGCAACTCCAGCTGACACCAACCCCCATCCAGGCTCAGGCTCCCAGGCACACATGACTTAAACTGGCAGACAAACTAGGGGGCCAAGCTTTCCTAGCGGACACCTGAGGGTACTCTGCATTTGTACCACCAGGAATGCCCTGTGCAATGGGATCACCCACCCTCTGGGCTCAGGGGTGCAAAGCCACTATCCAGTACATCCATGTACCAGACACAGACACAAGCTCCCTGCCCAGCCCCTGAAGCACAGCAACTGGAAGACTATAGTTCAGCCATAGCTTTAAATTACAATTATCATCAGTCACAGTCTCCAGACTTCTCCATCAGAAGCTTAACAGCCTTACAGCATTTTACAATACTGGCCAACTCAAACGGTTTGGCCAAGAGTCCCCTCCTACAAAAACAAACCCCAGCATCCAAACACTAAACTTTGGCAACACTGTGTAACATCCTAAAAAGCCTCTATAATTCTTTTGAAAGTTATTTCTAGTTAATATTCAGTTGAATTAGTCATTCATGCTTTCTTGGCCACATTCATCCTCGGTCCATCTGAAGTTCCTTCAAAACAACTCATTTGGTCTCTTAACATTGTCATCTCTACCAAGATGGGAGCCCCAGTTACCCAGGCAGCCCCTCTGACAGCAAGGGCCCAAAAATCCACGGCCTCCATACAGTGCAAACACTGACAGCTTAGTGCATCTGGACAAGGCAGCAGAGGAAATGTTGGTTATTAAGTGATCATTGATAACAAATTCAAATTACAAAAAAAGCCAGGCAAGGCCTTACCAACAAAGATGTACTGCAAGGACTTGCACTCAGCAAGCAGTGGACCATGAAAACCAAAGCAAAATAATTCCTGTGGTCACCGAAATCCTTTCCAACATGATATTACTCCTCACCTCGTTCTGTGCACTACTGGGAAGGGCTCAGCTAACGCTGCTGAAGAGAAATGGGTGAGAGCTTAGAGCAAATACAGCAAGTCAGTCTCACCAGTAGCTGCTCTCTGAACAAGCACAGCCCAGCTGCATGGCAGTCCAGAAAGGCAATGTGCAAGTGACCACTGCAGAGTGGCACGAGGCTCCTGGGCCTGGTCAATGCCTGCTACAGAAGAGAGTGAGCTGAAGCCTGGCCAGCAAGGTCTGCCACCTGGCAGAACATCTGAATTCCCACTATTCCCAAGGCCCAGAGAACAGATTGAATTATTCAAATTACAGGCTGCTTTTTGAAGTTTTCCCTGTATATCACACTAGAGCCACAGCTAACATAAACACAGCTACCTACTCACACAGTTGTGGTCTAAGCAAACAGACTGTCTGCCTGTCCATAGGTGAGTCTGGTTTTCTATTGCTCCTCTGTCTCCTTTGTGGCATACAGTTTCCAGATATACTCTGGACCTGTACAGAAGCCCTGTCCCTCTTGGGACAAAACAGGCCATATCTGCCCTGGCACTTTTACCATCAGCCCTTTGATTGGAATTTGGGGATGGAGGAAGTGAACACTCTCTATGGAGGATCTCTGGCTCAGCAGCCACTTTCCCTGCTGGTCTGGCAGAGTCTGAGTCTGCTGATCTGCAGGGTACATCAGATGGTTCATCTATTCACTCCATGCCAACCCCAAATCCCTCACTGAGTTTTCTCTGAGGCCTGGAAAAAAACGCAAAGCTCCATTTGTGCAGGAAATGGACCTGACCAGAAACTCCAGCACCTGTGGAGTAACAAAAATGTAAAGAAAGGGCAGGATTCATTAATTCCCCATCACTCATCTGCACATGCCAAAGCTACCAAAGTTCAAATGTTAGGCTTACCCCTCCTCCTCATTAGAGCCTGTGAAAGGAGGAGGGGACTGGGGGGTCTAGTTTTACAGCTGGCAGGCATGGTAGCAGCTCCTGAGAAAAAGCTTACAAAGCTTTTAATTCAGGGCAGCCAAGGTGACTGCTTCCTCCCTTCCTTCCTGGCCTTGGCTCCAATGTTGTCCACAGGGAAT
This sequence comes from Cettia cetti, assembly GCA_013401135.1. NCBI lineage: Eukaryota > Metazoa > Chordata > Aves > Passeriformes > Sylviidae > Cettia > Cettia cetti. Next base: position 44,992 of record VZUI01092302.1, on the reverse strand, counting down.
GTCCAGTCTAGCCTAACATATCATCTGATGTCTCTATAGTTTATCTCACTTCTCACTGAGGCCTTGGCTTGGACATGACTCCAAAGCCCTCCCTCCCCACAGACTTGCTTCAGGCAGAGCCAGGGCAGAAGGCACACTGCCTCCTGCAGCTTCATCCCGTTCCCCTCATCACTGCTGCTGCAGCACATGGGACATGGCAGTGCTGGGGACTTGAAACAAGCAGCCACCCTTTGCTGTTTAAATGCTGTTCCCAAGTGCCCCAAGAAGGGGTTAAGACATCAACACAAGTCAGGCAATAGAGAGAACACAGTTCCCCTTTAAGCAGGGAGATACAGAGAGAGCTCTGAAAATCACACAGCTGTATACCCTGGAAAGAAGGAGGAAAATACCAAAAATCACTGAAAGGCACTAACTCTTGTCAGCTGTGACGTTACAGGGACATGGAGAGGAAGAGAATCCACAGATGGCTGCTCCAAACCCAGAGGACAGGGTTAAAAATATGTGCCTTTACACTTACCCTGGGTAACTGAAAAAACTGCAAGACATTCCAAAAGCTCTGTGCACGCCACAGGGCTCATGCACACCAGCCACAAAGTGAACAGCCAAGCATGTGGAACACCAGATTTCCAGAAGAGACTGCATGCTCACACAGGTTTGTCACATGAAAGGATAGATATGTGTGTGGAGGGCAAAAGGGAAAAATAGGCCAAAACAACCAGCTCAGAATGGTATCAAGTCTAGATTTTTAAACCCACTTCTTCCTGGTTTTGACACAACTAAAACATTTTAGATGTTCATATGAAGTATTTATGTTTAAAAGTAAAAATTCTTGGACTTAAATGCTTATTTGTTAGTCCAAAACCCTGCCCCCTAAAGTTAGCACAAAGAACTTTTCAGGAGGTATAAAACCTATACAGAATCTACACAACCCAGCAGAGAATATATCCAGTGGAGATCAGTGGGTTGCTCTGAGGAGAATCTGGAATATATACCTTTTCATCAGATTTTTAGCCAGAGGATTGGTCTTAGTGGAGCTTTTCAAAAATAGGGTAACATGAGATATACTCTTTGCACTAAATGAAGAAAGGATTTGTCAGTAGCCTGGATTCTTTACAATAGGAACCTCAAAAGGTGGCTCTGAATTGCCTCCCACGCTCTCCAGCTGAGTGCAAAGGACATTACCCTCTGGGAACCCTCGTCTTGGGTTCATCTGGTGCTGCTGGGAGCGCTCACAAGTGGAACTTTAAGCAGAAAACACATAAGGTCACATCTTCAGATGAGAACTTGGATTCATGGGCAGCAGGGAAACTTTGAAAAAGCCAAATGAAGACTGACTACATAAACAGCTTTGGAAAGCCAAAACAAGCCTCTCTTAAAGAAGCAAACATCCCAAGCCGTGGGGCTTATGTAGGCTCTGAACACAGGGCAACAGAGTCCCTCTCCTCCTCCCAAGACACACACGTGTATCATGTCTGCACTGCCCTGCAAAACCTTTGAGCATATTCTCTTTTCACATGACTATGCCTGTTTGGGAAATCTCACGTGTTTGCATAAGCATGTGAAAAGAAACAAACACTGCATTAGAAACTGGAGACCAGAAGATGATTACAAACCTGAGATACCATTTTTGCCTATAAACAGACATCCATGAAGTGGGAGTAGTAAAACACTAATCACCACAGAGAGAAATGATGACCTAAGCCAACTGTTCCCACACTCCCCACCCTATCACCTACTTGTCCCCCTGCTCTTCCCCACAGAACGTCACTTACACATCAGTGACAAGGAAACATGCCGAGGCAGCTAGCCAGCTAATAGGATAAAGGCCTTTTACTCCAGGGAGCTAATCCATTTACGCAGAACTTAACTAATGACTGAGCTTGGAGACTGCTCTCCAATGCCCACATGCAGCAGGGCCTGCCCACATGTGCCTCGCAGCACAACACTGCACAGCACACAGGGTCTTGCTCAGGTGGTGCTCAAGTGTTGAAACTCAGAACCTGCGATGGAGTTCAACCTACCAACTTTGAAAGGGCTGGCCTAGGCCTGTACCCACGTGAACAAGCCTGCAAATACTTTAGAGGAGCCAGTATCTCCTGCCTGGCGCTCTGTCCTTCCTCCTAAGCAGGCGCACAGCTCCCTTCAGTGCTGCTGATCCACGCTTGAAGATTCTGATACCGTTTTGCATCCCTCCGTTCACATGGCTTGAGATGGTGTAAAGCTGGTCCAGGGAACCATCCCCAGTGCAAAAAACAACACAACCAATTCAGCAATCAGTGTTTCTCCCTGGACACTCCAATGAGCTGAGTGAGCTTCAGCATCTCTACTTGTCCACTGGTACCAGCACAGGATGCACATTACTCCTGTCAACTTTTTAAAACTCCCCTATGTAAGGACACTGAGGCACCATTGGAGCCAGAAGCAGATCACTCCCCTTCTAAACAGGTGTTAGCAGAGCACAGCAAACCTCAGAGCTGTGCAAGAAGTATCTGTTGGAGAACTGCTGCCCTCAAGCATGCCACTCCATTGTCTGCATCAAGATCCACTTTGCAAATAGTTGGAAATAAGCCATCAACTTAGTAGCTTGCAAGATCCGTATCAGAGCCCCTATAACACATGAACACTGTATGTCAGCCTTCATAACACGTGCATCAGTTTTGATGCACAAATCATATCAGTGTTTCCTTCTTTCAGCTCAGGATTTTGACCCATCTCATGCTTAAGAAAAAGTCATGTCCTAGGTCCAAGAGGGCTCCCTTCACTCACCAAACTGCAGAAGCACAGAAGTTCAGATTAATTCATTAAAAAGAGACCAGAATGTCTTAAGGCCAAGTTTATTAGGATCCTCTGTGCAGAAAAAAAAAGTTGATAGCAAAAGCAAAAGTTTATACTCATTTATATAAGTACTTCTGACAGTGTTTGAGTGATTTGGATGCTTGCATCTGGAAAACAAATGAACCAGTGCCTCAGCACAGTACAGTTTTATACAGTGGATTAAGCAAGTCTCAGTAGTAGTTACAAGCAGTAGTTACAGTTGCTTTCTACCTCTAACCCCACCAGCAGCCCCATCATAAGACAGCAATCTGGCTTTTTTTCAGCTTCTTGTGGTTTACTTTTTCACTCAACTCTAGAGAGAGTCCATAGGCTGTTTAGCACAACTGCCCATAGTAAAAGTCTGCAAAATGCAAACAGGACAAACCAGCACAGAAAAAATGCCTTTCACACTTCTTGTAGCAGTCAGGCTTGAATAGAACATTGGTGTACTATGAAAGAAAAGAGACAAGAATGCTAAAATAGTTGTACTGTCAATCTTCCTCCTTAGAAAACATTTTCCAAGAGCACCACTTTCAGTCCTCATAATTGCACTCATTCCGCTAAGAATAATTAGAAACTAATAGGGTTGGTTTTGTTATTCAGAGGATGACAAGGAATTATATTAAGTTGAAAATTAGTTAAGACCTTGACTGGATAGCACACCGAATACAGTACTACAATGAGAATAAACATACCATGAACTCACTGTGCTATTTCCACCAGAGCTCTGAACAAAGCACTGCAGCTTAAATTAAGACTCACTTTAAGTATGAGCAATATACAGTCTTATCATCCAGTCAGGTTCACCATGTTCTTGTATGAGGTTTGCCTGCCTTTTTGGCACATACAGTAAACAGTAGCAGTAACAAATTTTCCTGAGCAAACTCAGAGCACTCCTTGACCTATGGTGGTTCTCCCAGCTGCACACCACATCACCTGAAATGTAACAAGGAACAGGTTTACAGAAGTGAGAAAAATCAGACATCTGACTAGCTCTATTTTAAAGATATTTCTACCTATACTAGGAATTACACAGATCCACTAGATTTGAAGTTTGGAAAATGATTTTTTAAAAATCTGTTCCTTGTTTCTTAATCATAGTATGCCCACAGATCATCATGGCAGAGCTTACAGGATTGTTTGATGACCCTCTGAAGTCACAGGCAAGAAAGGGAGTTTCTAAAGCCTTCACAGGTACACTAATTTTTATTTTGTTTATGCTGTCAAAAAGAGCATGCTTACAATGCGATTGCAAAGTAACTTGCAAAGCATTTTAGGGTTTTATCCTTTGTACAGCAGATCAACCTGTTTTTTCCATAATCAAACATGTAAAGGTGAAATTACAGCTTGCAAGCATATGCCAGGATTTTAAAGTACAAGCATGTTTTTGAATTAAAAATACAGCTTTTTCTAGTATAGACATAACCACAGACTTAATTTAAAATAAGTTTCTAACTCTCTAGACAAAGCTCAGCTTTGCAAATTCATTCCTATGAAAACTGCTTTGCATAAGCAGTTGAAGTCCAGCAGAAAGCCAAAAAGATTGCCTGCAGTAAGGAAAACCAGCAAATTTCATAGGGTTTCTCTTTAAGTATTTTCATTTGTGTTTTCAGTTTACCTGTGGCCCCCATGATACCTATGTTTTTCTAATCATTAATTTAGAAAAAGTGTTTTTACATTTTTTTTGGCTTGAAGAGAGAGGGTTTGTCCCTGCCTTACTGGTCATCATTTCTTCAAAACAAATTGAAGAACAAGCAGCATATCTGGGCTCACAGCTCTGGAAAAGGGCAGAGAGTTTTACAAGGGCATCTGCTCTGATTTAATTCAGTCTCCATCTAGATGAGAAGTAGATGCCTCTACTGAGTGCCTCCTTCTGAGAGATGAGCTGTGGACCAATGCCCAAAGTTCCCACTGACATCAACAGGCTGAAAGAAAGTGCGAGCAGAGCCCGGCAGTGCGGTTCTCATGTGATCCAACAATGGAGAGGTTATTCAGAGCCCAGGCAGAAAATCAGAGCTAAACCCCAGCCCACGCCAAGGACAGCTGTGTTGTTGACAGCCAGGCTGGCTATTCTACCACTCCAAAGCTTGTCTCAAATACAGCATTTCCTAGAGTGTTTACTCTAGTCACAGGCTTGGCCTTAAAAGCTCAGCCAGCTTCTGCCTATTGAGTAGTTAATGGCTGCTGTGTTTTCCAGACTTGGACATGCCCTGGACAAACTGCTTGCTCTCTGTGTGGGTGACAAGCTGGAGCACAAACGCCTGGCATTAATAGTTAATGTGAAGTTAATCAGCACCATCACATGACTGCCCTGTTCCTGCTGTTACCACATCACACTACCGCCTCCCTCCTTCCTTCTCACTCATGGGCAGTGCCCCGTGGGTGACTACAGGGTGCAAAGCACACCTGTGCCACCTCTCAGACTCCAGTGCCAAGCCATGCTGGGCAAAGAAGGTGTTCTGCTTCACAGATACAGAGCTAAGCAGTGCCAGGGAAAAGTTAAGAAAAACCAAGCTCTTGTTTTCATTCCTTGCTACCATCTCTTCAGCACAGTGCTTTGAACAGGCCTTCAACCATCTGAATTCTAAGCAACAGCAGCCCCTGTTATCTTGTGGCTGCTGAATTCTAAGGGAATTCAATGCTTAGTGGTGGTAAAGTAGGAACAAAGAGGAAAAAACCCTTTAATTTATATCTACTGCTCATCTTAGTTTCTTAACCTATACAACACAGTCAGAAAAGCAAGCAGAAAACTGCCACCACCATTAGATGCCCTCTGGACTATATGAGGAATAACCAGATTGATTCTAAATAGCCATTCACCCTCTCCAGTTTCCTCAAGCCACTTCACTGGCCCTCCAAAGAACTAAACTGTAAGGCTCTCTCCTTTCAGAGGTTGCTACCACAAGCAAAAGATGCAACTTATTACGCCTGAAGAGAGATCCATTCATCCGTAGACCAAATACAACTTGGGCAGTGACAGCATATGGTGGAGCCGCCTGCAGACTCCTTCTCACCCCAGGCAAGGATGAGATATTTGTATCACAATGAGCCACATGCTGAGGGAGGAGTGGGCAGGGAGAGGTATCTGGCCAACTCAACAGCTACACTGGGACTCAACCCAGGCAGCCTCTCTGGCCCAGACACATGGAGGCTGGGGAAAGTGAGGACAATCCAGCCCTATCTGCAAAACTGGAGTGCACTGTAGAGAAAGTCCTGACCTTCACTTCCAAGCAGCATCTCCAAGTTGGTGTTTTTGAAAAATATACACAGTTGCAGCAAAACTTCTTAATCTGTCAGGCTCTTGAGATTACTTGGGCTGAACTCAGGGACTGGGAAACAACATGCCAACATTATCCTCCTGTGCGGTACTGTGTCAAAACAAGAAAGAAAATATCCTTCAGAAAACCTGATTTGAAAAGGACCTGCAGGAGTCAAGACACAAGAGATAGAACACTGACAAAACGGCCACCCTTGGGGATCTAATCCAGCACCCACTCTGTGACAGCTGCTCACCCCACATCTAATCACACTTTAACCAGTTGTGTTGTTGCTGCATTAGGAGCTCTCGGTTTTGCTGAGTGATGTCTTCTGTGGCCAGCTGGCAGCCCATCATAAAACACTGTCAGTAGATATGGGAGACTGGGCTTTTCCTTCTATTATTTCAGTAGGAATCAGTCTTTGTGGTGCTTTGATAGCAAAATGCTAGAGGTCAAAACCCCAACCTTGTCCATTCACAAGGCAGAGCTTCTGGCAGATGCTTTCAGGTGGAAGCGCTTCACCTCCTTCCTGACTTGCTCCTCCCAGGCCCACCTAACCATCAGAGCCAGACCAAGAGTTCAAGTCCTACACAGCACCACCAGCATCACTCAGGACTTCTTCCCAAGTCACATCCCAAGGCCCCATGCCAGGGGTGCCCATATGCCCATTTGATCTCCTCTCTTTGGACTGCAGCCAAAGATTCAGCTCTAGCCTAATACCTTCTTACTAGGCTTTAGAGCTTTGAGGGAAAAAAAGAAAGACAGCAGAGTTGGGAAGATAGGCAGCAAGCCTGCCAATCTTCCTGATAAGCCCTTGGCATTAACCTCAGACTCTTAATTTTCTGCCACTGGTGCCAGGTGCTATTACTGTCCCTTTGGGAATCTTAACACAACAAAAATACTCTCTCTGGCTCTGTCTCCACCATTCTTAACCTTCCTATTCCACAGATCTCTACTGCTTCTCAAACTTCAGCCACATCAAATTTCCTTCCCTAGCTACTGGTTCACCCTCTTCTGGTAGTCCAGATGGATATATTCACCAGCATGCACGCTTCCAAGAAAAGGCAGCAAAATTACATAGCCATATATACCCCAGGAACAAGAGACCAGTAAGTATTTCCAGACAGAAGCTCATTTGTCCATCTCTCTCTTGAACTGTTGCCCCTTTGCACATGTTACAAAACCAGAACAAAAAATTCACTGAGACAAAACGAGGAAGGAAAACATCTAGGGAGAAGAACAGAAGCATTTGGCTCTAGGAATGGACAACACATTCCGTGCCAGGGCTCACACATCAGTGGAAGATGTGCAAAGAGAGGTGTGCGCTCAGAATGAAAGTCTGCTAGCAGCACACCTGAAAGGTGAACATAGGATCAACAGATGCCATGGGGCAAGGCAGAACTGGAGTGGACTTGCACTAAAATCCATCCTGTATTTCAGCAATGCGCAGAGAACAAAGGTCCTCAGGAAGAAGCTGTTGACATACAGGCTGTGTAACTTCCAGAAGGCCTCTGCAACCTCAACCATTCTGTGAGAATGCTCTAACCTCTGGTACACTGGTTGATGCTGAGAGTTTAGGAATGGGACTAGATTATTCTGCCTGCCTTGCCTTTGGCATTTACAAGCTGGCAGCACGATGAACTTTACCATCAGTGAGAAGACACAGTCAACTTGCCTCTTTCAGGAGGAAATCATTATGCTTTCTAAGAAGTAGCTTGGCCAAGTTCTGCATGGGTTACAGCTCTCTTACATTCTGATTCATCCAGCTGTAGCTGCACACAGGCACTTCCTAATGTTTTTGCATGAATTAGATAACCATCCAGGGAACACCTATGAGACACAGAGACAGATATATCTGCTGCCTGGCAGAGTCAATCACCTCCTTGGGGCTAGGTGGAGCTCCTCATACTTTCTCCTGCTATTCAATCTCTCTCTCCACCTCCCAGACAGAACATTTTCTCCCAACCCTCCCTCTCTACACCACTGTCAGACTATCAATGTCTGATGTCAGCAAACTGGACCCCAGCAGGCTGGCACTGAGCCAATCTTTGAAACAGAGACCAAACCACAGGAGAACATCTCCTCAGCTCCTACAAAGATGCAAAGAACAAGACATCTGTACCATACCCCATCTCCCACTCATATGGAACATGTCTAGAGTCCCCAAGCCTCCCACCATGGAACTACATCCTTGCAGGCGAGCAGACCAGACAATGGCATCGATCAAGTTCAGCCCCAAATTTCCTCATGCTAGGACTGCCTTGCAGCAGCCACACACAGCATTTGTTTGCTGGCCACTTCAGTGCCAAACACTGTCAGGGTTGAGATCGACAGGCACTTCTGTGCTGAAAGAACAGCTGCTGCAGCAAATTTCTGGGGGTGAAAAATTAAAGCAAAATTGCAGGAGGTTACTAGAAGCAGAAGTTCTTATTCTGTACTGATGCAATCTCTTTCTGCAACATTTTCTTTACTATGTTGCTTCAACAAGCCCACAGACAAAGAACTGCTATGGCCCAACTTCCAACACCTGAGAGAAGGACCCCTTTAGAATTGGTGTTAGCCATTACACTCAGCACTGGCCCCTGAACTCCACCCAGTCACTCTGGAGAGTGAGGCCCAGGGCAGAGACCGTGCTGAAACTACCACCAGCACCAGCAGTAGATTTTCCAGCACCCTCTCACTACAGAGAGAAGCTCAGATGGGCAAACAGATGGTAGCAATTCTCAGGAACTGAAAAGGCCTGGATTCAAATGGGAGGCCAAGAGGTGAAAAGGACTCCCGAGCTCACACGTGGAAGCTATCTGGAAGCTATTTGTCAAGTCCTGGAGAGACAGGCAAGGGCAAAACCCAGCTGTGCTAAGGATATGGAAACCTCACCCTGGAGCCATTAGCAGCCCAAAGCCCAGACCCCAGTGCACCAGGGTCACACACTGGTCCTTGGTCACGTGTGGTGAGTGCTGTTCTGCAGCCTGTGTGCAACCAGTACTGACTCAAAGAAGTTTTCAGCGCTGATCACCCCACCAATGCTCAGTCCAGCCAAAATGCCAGTATTGAAACATACAGTAGAAGAAAGATGGTCTTGATATTACACAGCTAAGGCCAAATCAGGACTCTCATCAGGCACTATATCCAGGCCATTCCAGTGTCAAGATGAAGAGCCACTCGTCTGTCTTGCACTGAAACTAGTCACCCACCAAAGAGGGTGCAGAGCCTGCAATGAACAATCCAAATTTTAGCACAGGATGCATTTTTCTCTTCTCTGATAGCCTTTTTCATCCTAGCATCTTAGTGCATTTCAAAGAATGCACTAAGCCTCCAAAAGAAAATGGTATTGACACTCTGTAGAGGAAGCCAAATAAGGAGCAGCTGAGATCACTTGGCTTGTTCAGTCTGAAGAAGAGACTGAAAGGAGACCTCATTACAGTCTAGAGCTTCCTTATGAAGGAAGCAGAGGGGCAGGCACTGCTCTTTTCTCTGTGGTGACCAGTGACAGGACCCAAGGAAATGGTCTGAAGCTGTGTCAGAGAAGGTTTGGGTTGGATATAAGAAAAGGTTCTTCCAGAGGGTAGCTGGGCACTGTAAGAGGCTCCCCAGGTTAGTGGTCACAGCAGCAGCCTTGCCAAAGTTGAAAAAGCATTTGGACAATGCTCTCAGGCATATGGTGTGATTCTTGGAGCTGTCCTGTGCAGGGCCAGGAGTTGGACTTGTGGGTCCTTTACAAGTCAAGGGGTTCTATGAATTTCTGATTCTGTCTATTCATACAAGCAGGCAAACCCATGGCAGAAAGCTTCATGAACCCTATCCAATCACTTTGCAGCATACCTGGAAATATACCCACGTACCCAGACTCTCTGCCTTGTATTTCAAAATTATTGGCTGTCAGCCACCTACCCACACAAAGAATTTGGACTGCTTGTTATACCACTCCAAGGCTGCTCCCCCTCCAAGAGATCTCTCTCCCTGCAAATGCTACGCTCTGAATTCACAAGCTTCTGTAAGTAGATTTCAAAGGTGCTCCTGGCAGTCCCACTGAATAGCACAGGAGGATCCTTTATTTCCTCTCTGTTTACACAACATGCCAAGACCAATTAGTCCCCTGGGAATGAGCTCAGCTACTCCAAGAAGTATTTGTGACACCCTGGACTTCCTTATGCCTCAGGTGAACCTGCTGCCTTCACCTTGAACCAAAGGATGTCCCCGCTCTCCCTCACCTTGTGCTCTCAGCATTGCCAAAAAAGCCAGATATGCTTAAATGGCAGCAGGCTTCACTGAACAGCAACTGGCTGGCAGCAGGGCCTGCATGCAATGATGTGTCTGTGCAGGGACCGTGACCAAGAGGTGCTGGGAGAGGCACTCACTGCAGAGTGAGAGCGTCTGCACAGGCCAGGGCGCCTCTGCACAATGAAGGGAAAGAACAGAAGCCCTCTGAGCTCATTTTCTAGTTCTTTGGAGAAGCGAAGAAAAGGTGCATTGAGATATCCTCACTCGGCCTCAACAGGGAGACACTGGGTGGCCAGCTGACCAGCCAAGGTGAGAAATACACCCACCAACAGTCCAAATTCATGTCTGGAACACAAAAAGGCTGAATTACTGTACCCTGTGAAGCTGGAAAGGCATAGCCTGGCATCTAAACAAAACAGGGCTTTTTAAACCTGCTCCTGCTACAGCCTTCCCTGCTGCAGGAGGTTGAACTGAAAGGCATGGATGATGGAGATTTCCATTTATTCACTGGCTAAGAAAGGACAGCTATTCCCTAACTTCTTAAAAGCCCTCTGATTGCCCCCAACCCACTTGTCTGCCAAATTTGCTCCTCTTTTTTACCAAAGGGCACCAGATCACTGGAACACAAGGATACATTTCGACACCACCTGCCACTGACCCACGGGAGGAAGCAAAAGCTTCTTAAACATCCCAACACAGAGCCACTCTACACCACAACTCTCTGGAACAATATTCCAACACCATCAAACTTAAACAGAATTTGATGCAAAGCACTTGGCATCTCTTCATCCACCCTTGAGTTACCCATACCACATCACGCCCCCAAAACGTCTTCTTATCTCATAACACATTTGCTTCAGGTCCAAATTCATCTTGCCTGATACTCTTTGTCAGCTGCACAGAGCTGCAGGAATGGGAAGTAAGGCTCAGGGATAAGAGTGAAAGCCACATCTGTGGCTCAAAAAACACGTCTAGCTGATAAAACTTTTCAGCTGCGTTCTCATGGGCAAGCACATGATAGCAAGGGTAAGAATCACAAAGCAAGAACAGCTTGAAGTTCAGAGCCCAGATGACGCTTTAGAGTAGCCTGTTTAATATTAACATTCCTCATATGCACTGTTTACCTAAGTAACACATGATGCCACACACGACCCAGGCAGTTAATAAGAGCCATTTTTGTTAGAAAATGAAAACAGATCAAAACCCAAACACCCTGGTCCCATTTTATAAGGGGGAATGGAGGTCCTGAATGATTTTCATAGGAGAAGTAAGTACAGGTAGCAAGCAAAGACTCATCATAAAGCTTCAAGATGTTACTGGCTGAAAGTTAACCAACTAAAATTATAAAAATAATACAAACGACAAAATACAATACTCAGGCTACATCTCACTTTGCATGTGTGTATCACGTCATGCTGTGCCCTCAGTACACTCTCTTTCAAATTAAATCCACCAGCTATCCTTTCTTTTTAACATGGATTCCATAACCATCCACAGTTAATGACATCCACAGTAACAATGTTATTTAAAAAACATACTGCCACCTCCACTCCAGATTTCAACCTCTCTTGCAAAAATCTTTGCCACAATTAATCCAGAAGTGTAGAGAGCAAATGGACAAGGAAGCCAATTATTGTCCCAGAAAAAAACAACGATTTGGAAAGGTTGTTTAAATTAGCCCCTAACCTTCATCAATACACTCCTAAACATAGTGCTGAGAGGAGCTTAAGGGAGAGCAGGCAGATGCTGTGCCTGGGATCCAAATCAGAGAAATCACCTGGGCCAAAAGAAACATTTCCCCATTTACTCATGTGCGCTCTGAAAAAATAGAAGGCTGGGCACAGGCTTAGCAGCTTTCTTCTCCCATAAGGATGTGAGACTAATTAAAGTCTGTCAGTATCAGTAGATTTGGGTGATGTGAAATGCAAGACTGGGCCTTTTGAATGTTCTGTGAGCAGAAACTTGGCTAGAAGGTTGAAAAGGGGGTGAGGAAAACTGTACTGAAAACACAAGTCTCTGCATTATGTATTCATGGGATGTTTGCTGCCAGCAGGACTGAGAAAAACCAACAATGTAATAGGGAAATAGAAATCTCATTTTTAGATATCTTAGAAAATAAATACGTAGTCCTTTCTTTTAGTGGGACTATCTTGCAGGCTTAAAGGAAGTGTTGCAAGCAAGGTTAAAACTAGTACATCCAACCAACCAGAGGCAGTGAAATTCTTTCCTAATGAGATGAAATTCAGAACTGAAAATAATTGTTTTTAACTTACTGCAATGTACCAGGGCCAGCAGATGTCTGCAGATATCCTTTTAAACTGACACTACACCAGTACAAATAGAAAAACAAATAATGAAGAGATGTGAAAAACTAACTCTACAGCAAGGCCCTTTGAAAGAGAGGCGCCAGATGGGAACTGCACAGGGCAGCCTGCCCCATTTCCCAGGCTCTGCAGAGACAAGGCAAACTTCTAACATTTCCACACCTCAGTCCCAGGCCAAACTAAAGTCCTGCAAAATCAAGACTAACTGCATCTAGAGCAAATTGTAAGCAGTTTGTAAAGTGTTAAGAAGGTAAAAAGCACTCTTTTACATTGCTATAAAACTCCTAGGAGACAAAGAGATCAAGGCCCAAGGAGGTCAACAAGTGTGGAAATTCCTATCATCATCAAGTTGACAACCACTTTCACCAAAGGCTCTTTTTAAATGTCCTAAGCAATTAATTTTTTTTTTTTTGAGTAAGTGATATAGGTCAGATTATGGAAACAGTGGTAACTTGATGAAAGAAAATGTCAGCGATTCTATTCCTGTGCCATGCAATGAACTGGACAGTACAAGTGCTGCCTTCCTCACAGGGCAGCAAGAGAACAGCCCAGGTGTAGCAGGAGTCACCCAAGAAGCAGTGCCTTTACCTCTCAGGAGGGGTATCTACACTTACCCCAATCTATCCTAGACGGATAGCAGAACTACCCTGAAGGTATGCCCCTGAAGACATGACCACAAGAAGCAACCCTATGAATTTACTGATCCTTGCCTCAATAACCCTTTTCTGTCTCTGCTTACCATGCCTTTTTTTCAAGCAATGCTGCTTTCCTCACGTGAAGGTCTGCCTTACCTGCTGCATTTTTTCCAGGTCAAGGCTGGGCCTGCTGACCTTATCCCCATATCCTTGCCGATGTCTCTTACAAGGCATGACTTGCTCGAGGCCTGCCCCAACACTCGTGAAGATTAAGGGTGCGGAGGCCGGGCTGCGCACCAGGGGCTGGAGTCTCTTGGGAGGGGAGGCACTGAAGAGCACGGGGCTGGGGCTGGCGTGGAGGCCGTCGCGCTGCTCTGCCACGGGCCGGAAGGACATGGCGCACAGGTTCTTCACCTCCTCGTCGCTGGAGGACGCGTTGCTGCCGTCGCTGCAGCAGGCGAGCCGGCTGACCTGCGACCACTTCCGCTTCTCCGCCGCAAACTCTCGGTTGATGCGCTCCAGCTCCTCCTCCGAGCTGTGGCGGTCAAGGCTGGCATGGAAGAGGGCCCGAACCTTGCAGCATTGGTTCTCCTGGTTCTGGAGCTGGTTGGTGGCCAGAGGGGTCAGGGTACAATTCTGTCTTCTCTCTGGTGGGAGGAGGAGATTGAGAAGTGGCAGAGCGGATCTGTGTCCCACAGCCTAATAAAATGGGCCTGGCTTTCTCCTGACCTGTTGTTTTCACCTCTTCCCAAGTAAACTTTGGAGCTGTTTCCCCACATTTTCTTCCCCAGAGGGAATACCCCCTCAGCTGAATGCTTCCCTTTGGAAGTTTTCAAACCAGACTGCTAGATGATGTCCCCTTTCAAACCATCACCTGGAAATCTGTTTCCATACATATCTCTCTCACCCACCTCACCTCCTCAAGGTGGAGAAGATATGGGCTTACAAATGTGTTGCTAGGCACTTGCCTCTGGCCAAAAAAATTAACACTTCTAGTGACCAGTTCTCAGGGCAGAAGAGCCAAGTAAGTTACGCTGTCCTAGGTGTCACCTTTATGGCTCAAATAAATGAGATCTGGTTTCCGGAAATAGAAGTCCTCTATTACAAGACTTGTCACACAAGAGAGCCTGTCTTCAGCCATAAGCTAGGCATGCTTTATCTCTTCTGCTGAGCTCTTTCCATGCTAAGCATATGGTGCAGGGATTTGAATTCATTCCTGTGAGTCAGAAATTGAACTTCTGCTGCCTCTGTATAAGAAACCACTTGAACTTGGGCACAGGGCACCAATGGCAAACTTAGCATAACTTAAGGGACGCATTTACTACAGATTTCACCTGCAGCTCTAAGCTACTTCATATAAAGTCCAAAAAAAACACCTATATCTTCTCTATCAAAGACTCTCACCAGATGCAAGAACAGGGCTGAATAATACCAGGAGGAAGGGAGAGAGATAATCAAGTAATGAGTTCAGAGGAATGAAGAAACTGAAGGTTAAAACTCAAAATAGCAAGGATAGGAAACCCAGAATAAAGATGACAAGAGCAAAAGCATGGAAGAGAAGATAAACTTTTAGTCCCAGCTCTGCTGCTGGCACAATTGTGGACCATCTCTGCCCCGTGTCTGCAGCACTGGGACTTTAACACATGGTTAACAATGTCTATTTCTGGTGGTAAAAGTGCAACTGCAGCATCTGATAACACCAGCCTCTCCCTGTGAGGTCCCAAATGCTTCAAAGGGGACTGATTTAATGCATCTGGTTGTTGTACACTGGAGACTGAGGAGGCACTTGCAAAAGCACAAGTGAAAAGAAAAACTGACTTCAGCTGTAGGATCCCGGGATCCTTCTATCTTCATCCTTTTACCTCTGTCGATCTGAGCAAGTTCCTGATTCTCTCCCTCAGAGTCATCGCTGTCCTCATCACTTGGGGGATAGGAGATCTAGGGGACAAGGAGAAAGAAAAGGCTTCATTGTGAACACTGAACATTGCCCTGCTGCTGCCCAAGCCACTTCCCCCACCCTGCCCCTCTCATATCCTGCAGGCATCCATCCCACCTAACCACACACACCCAGCCATAGCACCTTCCTGTACACAAATCCTCATCTCCCAATCTCCCAGCGTATCCTCTTACTTTCAGCAACACAGAACACACAACCTACTGCTGTTTCCACCACACTGCACTGCCAACTCTTTCCCAAATACAATGAACATATCCTGCCTTTCACTTCCCAGACATGTAGCTTGCAACCATCATGGCCTACCACATCCACATCACGTGGACAACCGAATCTCCAAAATCTCCACTGCCAAGATAAAGACACATCCTGTCAACAGCACTCTCATCTTGCAAGGCAGCCACAAATGGAAGTGGCACGTTAGCTTTAGCCATCCTGTGTATGTACCCACACTTCCCCTTTGAAGCTCACACACGATCACCACAGAACAAACTCACCTTGCCCTCCCACAGGACAACCCTGAAGTATTTGATAAAAATAAAAGAAACATGATTTCACAGAAACACAGACAATACTGTTATGCTGTCTCTTCAGTACCACTGAACACCTTTGAATGCTCCAAGTAACAACAATTCATGTATTTTATCAATATCAAGGCTTTTCAGGAACATTTGCTCTGTGTCAGCCAATGGGCTTCAAGCCACTTACTCACTCAAAACATGTCTAACACTGGACAAACCTGGGAGCTGCCTCTTGAAAGGACTGACAGATCTGAAACCAAGCTTTTATAGGTCAGATAGATCACACTGCTTCTGAGTTTCCTACACAGAGGAAATCCTACCTGCCTTGTTACTAAAGTGGCTTTTGTTCACCTGCATAGAGCCTACCTGGAAATTATTAGATCAAAACTCTGAGCTACACAACTTAGTATGTGTCTCTGGCAGCAGCCAAAACCAAATGAGTCAAAGGAAAATGCAATACTTAAAAGAAATCTTTATAAGAAACAGTTCTGGAATAACATGATCATGGCAAGATGAACTTCATTACTCCTTACACCTTTTTTTCAGAATAACAAACACGGCCATCATTCTTAGCTGCCTCAAAATACCTGCTCACAACAGAATCCAGTGCTGATACCTTTCAGAAGGTTACATGCTATGTTCCCATTTTACATGTTTGATGTGCTATGCTTGACTTTTATGGAAGAAGAAGCAAGCATGCAGCCATTGCACTGATTTGGACCCATTTTACCTCCACCACCCTGGGGAAATGTCTTTGTAGTGTTTCAGCCACCCAGAGACAAAAAAGAGCAGCTACACTGAACTGGGTGTCTATGAACAACACACTCTGATGCAGAGAAATAATAGTGGAGAAATTCTGATTGATATTGAATTTGACAGCTATTAAATCAACACACCTATTTTGTGACCGTCCTCCAAGATTGTGTTTGGGGTGTTTTGTGCCCCCCAAAAGCAAGTTGACACCTTTTTCCCCTCCTTCTATAAAGCCACCTTTTGTCTTTCTGTAGTTACACTGCCCTTTGAGAAATCAAAATAAATTTTCCTTCCATGCTAGTCTTTAAACTACATTCTTAACTGTCAAAAGATGAATTGGGAAAGTCAGATTTCAGATTTATTCCCACTGCAGATATTCCAGAAGTAAACGCAGGACGTTGTTTTTCCTTCTACAACTACAATTTTCTTGTATGTGTTCACACACATGCATCATTTAATAAAGGCAGCTGGCACTGAGGAACACTGCCAAACACAGAGACTTCCAGTTGTCCCCAGAGCAGGTATAATACCTTGTTTGTACCATGGTAGTTCACAGAGGGGACAGCTGACACTGAGGTGCCATTGTGTAGCTGCTGAGCAGACAGACAGAGGTCCTGTCTCCATTACAAAAGCTAAGGCTCCCATTCTAACTGGAGAGGTACTGACCTTGGTCTGTGGCTCATTCCCACATAAAAACCTTTCATTTGGACACGGCAGGGTTTTCAGTGAGGTTTAGCAGCTCTGCGTGGGAAACCTTGCAGCTTCAGTTTCTGTACAATGTGAATGTCAATACATGGCATGGCACTGCTTCCACAGAAAAGCCAATGACATCCAGCACATGCAGGTCAAACAGCTACTGCACAATGTCACTGGCTTGAGATGCTTAAGATAGGAGGTGGATTTGAGTCAATGACATTTGAAGGTCTCTGTGTCTACAGGTCCTCAGTTTCCAAAATATTAATCTTCCTGTGCAAATGCAATTTTGCCAGCCTTGGCCTCATATGGGTAACTCTCCTCTACTGAGCCCTCCCCATCCCTCAGGTAACCAAAGACCAATTCACTTGTGAGTTGTGTTAAACACTTTGTTAGAGGCTTTCTTCAGAGCTCCTGGAAGAAAAATCTTTCAAACAAGAGACTCAAGCTTTCATGTCCCCCAGCAGAGAACCATCATTCATAGTAGGCTAACCATTAATATTGCAGAGCTGAAATTTTTCACCTGAAACTCCTCGCCACGATACCCCACACAGGAAAAGATTAATGGAAAATCAAAAAAAGGATTCTCTGCCTGTCTGGATAACAAGACTTTACAAAAACTAAAGATCTGTGGAATCAAAGACTAATGCTCTGACTAGTTGGAGATAAATATTCTCTCCCTTGACTCTTCCCAGGCTTTAACAGTGACCTTTTCCTAAATATTCAAAATCATTTCACTAAACACAGCAGTACTGTCTTCAGGCCTCCAGCCTCCCTTGTTCAGTCCCGGTCATATATTAGCCACAGATTTACTTTTGTCCACGGCAGTAGAGCCCCATTTTCCTCAGAAATTCAGAACTGTGGCACTGCTGTAGCAGAAAATTTGAAAACTCCATGTCAGAAGCCCCACCAGATGATGGCATCATTCATGGCACATCTATTGCAGAACAGTTTAGACTGAAAGACATCTCTTGGTATCACAATAGTCCAAGCTCTTGCTCAAGCTGAAACAACTAGAGAAGTTGCCAGGACTGTGCCCAACACACTCTCTGCCTTAACATGTAAAACTGAAGAGAATAGAAGAAAATCTTCAATTCACATAACTATGTGAATATTTACAAGCTACGGCACAAAAGAAGCCAAAAACCAAAGGACAGATGGCCATCCACCCTTCAGTCTTTCTTCAGTAAATGCATCAGAAAGCAGCCTCATGTTGATGGGTCCTTCAGCTCTAGCACCTTATACACCTTCAGCCAGGACAAGGAAACCTTCTGTGCCAGACAGAAACAAACTAACTTCCCCATGCATTTCATTTTCCATCCATCTCTAATAAGGAAATATGGGTTGGTGTAAAATAACCAGATGGTATTTAAGGAAAATTTAAGAGTAAAGCTTATACTTTTGAGTGAGTTTTAACATGAAAGACAAACTAGGAGCTACAAGAAAAAATTAGAGACAAAAATATGTCTCTCATCACACTGCTGCTTGTCAACTCAGTAATAAACTGCAGCTGAAATTGCCCAGCTCCTAAAGGGTCACATCACCCTCAAAGTCTAAAGTTCTGAAATACATCAGACAGTAAAAAATTCCCACTATGTAAAAGTGCAGTTCCTCTTGGTTTGGCTTCCAGAAGAGAAATTATCCTGCTACCATACAATCAAAACCAATGACATTAAGAATCATCTGTGAGCTTACAGAGGATAAGAAATTTCACTTCTAAGGCAGAATAAAACTCTCCCAACATGCTTTACTTAAATGCTGCATTGTCCTAAAAACCCAAAACACCAACAACATGGTTTGGTTCGGTGGAGGTATATTCATGAGGAAGAGATAATACAAAGATACAACTGACCACAGGCAACCCCTTGTTCCTAGCTTCAATGAAGAATGCACACAGGCTGGAGGGCATCATTCCCAATCTCCCTCAGGGAGGGAGGCATTTTACCTCCATGGAGGTGGTTTCCCTGGCAGAGGCCAATACTCCCTGTGCTGCACATGTAAGGCTGTTTGTGACACAGGCTTGCTCACTTCAGGCCAACTACTCCAGGTAATCTCTGCAACCAAGGAAAGTCCCTTCCAAGAGCCCTGCAAAGAGACTTTGCTGAGTTGGTCTCACACCCTGGTTCCTGGCACAAAACCACAAAGCAATGGATGAGCTCAGCAATGACTACTGGTATCTCTGTGATGGGGAACTGATTTCCATTTCTTCAGACTGGAGAAATGAAACCAGTACTCACTCACCTCCCCCCTGCCAAACTGCCTACAGAGCAGCTGCTACAGACATGGGCAACCTACAGCACAGGGCTCTGCTGCTGGCTCTTCTCCATTTCCATTGCCTGGCTTTAGCAAAAACATTTCAATAAATTTCCCTAGTGTTATTTTTCCAGGTCAACAACTGGTGCAGTTGCCATGGGACACTGCCTGATCTTGAATGAGGGAGATGCCATCCTGCCAATTATAAGAAACTCTGAATTAGAGGGAGTTGGAAAACAAGGTAGATGATGAGACACTGAAAGGCAGTTTTGAGCCATGGAACTTTAGGAAGAAGGAAGGAATGAGTCAAACAGACCTTCAAATTAACATGTAACTCCTTTCCCAAGATCTCCTTTAATTTTGAAAGATATTCAGTATTACAGGGAGAATTTATGCTAGTACAACAGGCTGGTTCTCTCCTCAAGAAAAGTTGTGGAGTTAAAGCTCAGTTCAATTTTCAAACATGCCCATGTGAGATGTGACTGCCCAGACTATAGCTGGGGTTTACAGCTGGGGTCCTTCAACAGCTAAACTCTAAGCAAGAACCATCCTTGTTTGGAAAAGCTTTTCTAGAGTATTTTTTCCATGTTACTATGTTCCTTTTTTATTTTCACAGCAGGTCTGCCTTCAAACTTTATTCTCCACTTCCTTGCAAATGGCTACAGGTCAAACCCAGGGCTCATAACCCTTGAACATGGTCCTGCTTGACAGAGCAGCTGTCTGGGTAAATTAAAGCAAAGATGGACCAGGAGGACACAGCATTCCCTGAGGCCCTTGTTTTCTAAGCCTTACCCATGCCAAGAACAGCAGAATTCCTGTTGCAGGAATGCCACCTTCTGCATGGGCCTAAAGTATATTAATTGTCAGTGGTTTGACAGATGTGAGGGAAGCAAGAAAGTCACTCCACGTAGCCAAATCTGCAATGTTTTAACAGTACAGTTATTACCTCTGTTCAGCTTACCACTGCCAAACATGGTGACTGGCAACTCCCAGGATGCAAGTGGTGGCAGTCATTAACCAAAGAACACAGAAACCAAGCTTCTGTTCTGAAGAGCTACAATTGATCTGAATTTTCAGAAGCATGGGCTCAAATTGGTTTACCTAGCTCTTGAAAGGAAGGCACAAGGCTTATTAAGAACAGTGAGGATATGAGTGGTGCATGGGGGTGAGGAGGCACATGCTGGGTCCTCTTAAAATTTTAAATCCTCTCCCTCATCCACCTGCACTCTCACAAATACATACATGTGTTTTGACCATACTGTCTACAGCTTCTGGAAAGAATTTACACCTGTGGACAAATCTGACTAGAGCTAAAGCAGAGATACACTACCCTAGTCCTGGGGATCCTCATCTGCAAGTGGAATAAACCAGAGGACTCTGTGCAGACAAGTGCAGTGGGGCTGCCTTCAGCCCTGGAAAAGGGTTGTTGTTTTGACTGGTCAAAACATGGCTCAGGCCAACACAGCTGACTCTCTGCACTCTCTCATCTGCCCCACATCAATTCTCTTTGCAGAAGTCTCTTTTTCAAAATCTTCCCCTGCTCTTCCCAGGGCTAAGCCAAGATGCTTTTGCAGGAGGAGACTAAAGATAAAAACACTAGGGGGTTTACAAAATAAAAGCCAACCAAACAAAAAACCCCAAGAAACCCAGCAAGTTCCAGTGCTTCACCACTAATCCAGAAAAGTATGTATACACCACCAGTAAGCCTATGCTGCTTGAACACCTGGAGTCCACAGGCATCAGAAACTAGGTCCCCCATGTTCCCCAGTCCCAGGGAAGTGAATATAGCTGATATCTACAACTGAGACTCCTATCCACCCTGGGTATGTTCTCAGAAACTCTGGGCAAATATTGGCACAAGAGTAAAACCAAGATCATGCTTTTAAATTCCACCCAAATAAGTACTTGCAAACAGACTAGAACAGACTCAGTTCTATAGAGATACACCTATCAGGCATCACACTTCTGTGACAACAAAAGACACAAATGGAATGCTATCAATTAAAAAATTACTCTTAAAAAGGTCTCCTAGGCAAAAAATACCCAGACTCTGTTCCTTACACCCAAAATACTCCAAATTTGAGAGGACCCCAGTAAGTTTATTTATCCTCAAAGCCACTATGAGAACAAGAATCTCTCTGATTAAACATAGCTGCAGTCATGTTTGGCGCCATGGTTTCAATATTATAAATTTCACTTGTTAAAAATACAGATAAAACAAAGTTACTACAGCCCTCACTCTGCAGGTGATGGGGTCTGGTAACAAAGGTGTTACCATGGAAGTAGAGTGTTTAGTCCTTCCATTTCCTTCTTGATTTCCCAGAGCACTGTATTCCAAAGTAAGACCACTTCTGCGGCATGGGAGCCAAGGGAATGGTGCAGGTCCATGCTGTGATATGTATCACTCTTTCTGCTAGTAAGATTTTTTACAAAATTCTCCAACTATCCTTATGTTGTTAGCTTAAAGGCTAGTTAAGGTTTATAGCTCTTACTACAAGTGACAGAAACCATCCATTCCTCCAACTCCACTTCTACCTGCATGTAAAGCTCACAGGTCTGCCACCTCCCAGGAAATGTCCCACAAATCTCCTACACTCCTCCCACATCCTGCCACTACTCCCTACAGATACCCAGCACAGCCTGGCCTCAGGTGGCAGTCACCTGCATGTGATGGAGCCACACTATGAGTTTCTCAACAGCTCTGTTACTCTACTCATAGGTTTGCTGCAGCAATAAAGAGAGCTATGGCTAATTCCTACCCAAGTTTCAAGGATTCCCATGGAGGCTGGCATTCACCTGTAACTTTTTCAGCCTATAAGGGGAGACAACACAGCTCAGATGAGAACTAACGAAGAAAAACGTGGAGAAGTGTTGGAAAGCAGGCATCAGAAAACAGCAGTAACACAGTTGTGATGCAAGGAGATCCCCTTGCAAAGGAGGTCAACTCCCCCAAGAGCTCTCAGCTTGGTGCCCTGGCACTCGCTCACACCCAGCAGGAGCAGTGTTATTCAGCAGTGTTGACAGCACAAAGCATAGCAATCCAGAAAGACAAAAAGAACCCTAAAGGATTAAAGACCTTCCTTACAGGGCCCCATCCACACTACACTAAGATACAGGGACTTAGCTTCATCTGTAATTTACAGCCCATTTGCCTCTAAACCTCAGCTCCAAATAGTCAGCTTAAAAGGAACTCTATTTATCAGAGGCTGAAAACCCTCTCAGACATAAGAGGAAGACACTACAAGGGACACCTAGAACTGGAGAGGCACCCATAGTAGCTGCTCTTGTCTGTAATGCCTTTACTCAGGGAGGGAGGATGAGAGCTGGCTGCTCACAGCAGTGCCAACCATTCCTGCCTTGGCCATGGGGATTTAAACACACCCCTCCCGACTCACACCTCACCCCCATCGGCCTAGCTCAGCTACTGCATTGCTGTGATGGGAAAAAGTTTCTTTGCACAGGCCAGCTTCTCAGGCAGTTTACAGCAACTCCTCAGCATGCCATGAGTCCCCTCAACCAGGGAAGCACAGCTGACAGCAGCTGGCATAAACAACACATCTGGTAACAGTTCTTCCATTCCCTACTCAAAAGACTCAGAGGGCAACTGCCTTTGCCCTGAGGTACTTCCTCAGCTGAGGAGAAGCTGCTTGTGTTGGGAGACCTCACTCGACACTCACCTCTGCTCAGCCATAAAGAAGTACATTAGCCACATTTGCAAACACAAGGAACAATGCCTTACAGTCAGGCTGGAAAATGCATTTGGAGCACATGAGACATTTCAGGCTTCTCCTCCCCTCAAAATCTCACATTAACCCTTCTGAGTGCAAGCAGATGAGAGCTGTTTCATCTCTGTGGATTTACATCAAACTTCTTGTGTTTTATCAGAGAGCAAACCAGTAGGACAATCCTTTCAGACCAGGCCTTTGATCCATCTGGTCAGGCACCTTCAAAGTAAGAGGCAGGAACATTACAAGTCCTAACTTGCAATGTCTCTCACCGCACCAGATCCTTTCCTGGTAAATACTTTGTGATTCCAAGTGGTTCCTAGTTGGGAAAATCTGACAAATGGGTTGTCAGATCATCCCACACACAGAGGGATGGCCTAGAAACGAGTGCACAAAGACAGAATTTGAATATTCACTCTCTTCTCCAATATACGACACAGAAGGCACGAAATTAAATTAGTATGAGGTAGGACCTAAACAGATAACAGGTGACCATTTGACAGCACCTAGTTTAGGTGTGAAATACTTTGCCACAGGATGTTCTGGATGTTCTGTAAAGACCCTACACAGATTTGGTGGTGTAAAATGAACAGGTTTAGGTAAAAGAAAGTTACTGGGTTACTAATGCAGGAGGATAGGATACTGGGGGAAACTGTAGGTCTAACATGGGATGGATGTTCCTAAATCCAACTCGTGGAAGCACGACACAGAGCACCGTGCATTTACTTGCAATGTGACAACGTAAGGAGGATGTTCCTTCAAGTCCAGCTCACCCCACCACAGAGTGCTACTGAGACAATGTCCAAGCCCAACTGCTAATTTAGCATCCCCACACATCAGTTCAGGGGCAAAATGGAAAAAGCTGCATTGCACTGCAGCCCTCTGCAAAATACTATTGAGGGGTTTCCCAAAAGTGATTGGTTCTGTCCAAGCCAGAACAAAAAAGGTTGTCTGAGAACAAAAATCTATACATGGAAGCAGCTGATTTTTCAAGCCTTTAAATTATTTCAGTTTGTATGCTTCACACCAAATACCTCTGTTCTTCCCTGTTCATTCGCCTTTGGCCATAGAAGTTTATTCCCTTGGAATAACCAACTTATAGGAATAAAGAAAAAATTATATTAAAAAAAAAAAGAATTCACACACAAGAATAGTCTGGCTGCAGACAACTGTCTGGAACAACCACTTGGCTTTGTGTGTAATAACTAGGTGACAGGATATGGAAGGATTATTTTATATTTTTCCAGCTTACATCCAGACATTCTCAGCAAACTGGAGAACCTAACTGCGTGTCTGGCACCTTTGCTTAAGATGGGAAATTCCCCATTCAACCAAAGGACATTTTATTCTCATCTTATGCCCATATACAGCTTGGCAGATTGTGTCATGCCAAGAAGTAAGGACACCAGTTAAATAAAAACCAGCATGCATCATGGAAACAATGTGACCCTGTTAGGAAGGAGAGTAAGATGAGACAGATTGCTGAATAAAATAGGTGTGAAGGGATAGGATCTTTGTGCTATCAGCAACCCAAATTGTGTGATCTTGAAATCTGGGCTCAAAACTAGGCTTGTAGCCCAGACCAATCAATCAATCAATCAGCTACCCAACAGCACAATAGTTTGGTCCCTAGATATATCAGAAACCAAGGCCTGCCTATCCTCATTGTGGACATATATGAATATTGAGGTATTTGGACATCACCATAAATACCATCCTTTCATAAATCTAAATTTAGGCAAGGACCATCTACCTTGAAGTCAGGCAACAAACCTCAGGTGAACCTACCCATGAAAGAGAGACATGACTAATAAAAGCCTCCTCTGGAAACCTAAATTCAGGCATTGTTTCCTTTTCCTCCTCAGAAAGCGTTTCAAGCCCTAAACTCATAGTTCTTCTCATATGGCCTGATGCTGGAACTAGGATGGGGATATGAATCCAGGCCAAGCCACAGAGACCTTTTCTCAGGTGTTTGCTGGGTACAAAGACCAACCAACCCAGTCATGCTGTTTGAGGAAGGCAATCACAGCCTACCAGTCTGCCATGCCTTAGGGATACCTCCCCAGGTTTCAGCACACCTCCTCACCCACAACACTCATCTGAAGGGTGCATGCCAGTGGGGCACAGACATTGATCTGTTCCCAGCCCCACAGCTCAGAACTTGGCAAACTGAAGTTCTGGGCAGCAGGCTGAACCTGGAAAGGAGCTGCCTGGAAAAAAGAGCCTGGGGAGGAAAGGGCTGGAAACAAAGGAACAAGGGGCTGATCCACACCAGCTCCTTTGCAAAGCACTCACAGAATCTTCTTTGGGCTTTTGGCCCCTGCCACCCTTGGACAACATTCTGCTGTGTTAACACAGAATTACTAGAAAGAACCAGGATTAGGATTACTGCACAGATAGCCATGTGACAGCTTCGGTGCAAATCTACCAAGCAAGATACTTTCTTATATACAAGCCTAACAGGAAGTTTCCATAAGCATCCATGGTATTTCACCCTCCATGAAGTCATCAAGGATGGACCAGAGAACTAATCATGTGAGCTCTTCACAAGGGTACTCTGTTGTGGCATTTCCATTCTGCTAGAGCTTCTCAATGGGACAAGAGCAAAAGTTCACCTGTCTGAGCACTTGGTGTGCTGCAGTGATTACAAAGAAGATTTAAAAAAAAAAAAAAACCCAAAACAAAAACAAAAAACCCCAACTATTCACCATGTAAGATCTGCCTCCTCTGCCTCAGCCAGCTCCTGAGATGTCCCAGCCTAAAAATGCCTTTCCTACAAGAACTGAACAATTCAGTGTGACATACAGATGCCAGGTCTGTGTCCAAACAGACCAGACCATGGCAGAGAGGAGCTTATAATGAGCACAAAAAGCAAGAACACAGCAAGAGAGGGAAGGAATGCCTAGAGACACCCTGAGCTGGCCACCTCCAAGGAGTGACCATGCCGATCCAGAGGAAACCTTCTTTGCTATGTGCTTCACCTGCCTGCTGCATCCCACAGCTTGGGCAGCCCTGTGCCCAGACTGGCACGGAGGCATCCCTGGGCCGTACGTCCTTTACATCGACTCTCAGGCCTGGGTCACAGCAGAGTTCGCTGCACAGGGAACGCTTTCAGTGCAGATAAAGGTCACAACTAATTGGCTTTTCTCTAAATCCTTGCCTGGGTGTTCACGCTGAGTACTTGTGGGTGGTGCTGGTGCCTATTCACAAACAGCTTAGCTGGCTGACTGCTGGTCACCGGTGGCAGAAGGACAAACAGGCGCTGCCCATGGCCACGTACAGCAGCTCCTGCAGCAGAACACGGCCCAGCACACACATACCTGTGATGCTGGTTGCTAGGAAGCGCTGGATCACCCGGCAACCTGAATCCCACTCAACAGGAGAACAGGGGCTACAGATAAAGGCACGGGGGTGGGAGGGGTTGGTGCTGCCTACAATGTGTGTGGGAGTGTTATTTCCCACTGAAAAGGGAATACAGCCCTTGGTTCCAATTCTGAGGAATCCCAACAACACTGCTGTGACCCCAGGCATGCTCCAGGAACAGCCAGGGAAGCTGGCCAAGCTGACACATTACAGCAGAATGGTGCCCTGCTCACCTACCACTCCACAGAACTCCCCTAAGCAGACGCAAGCCTTGCTTTTCACTATAAAAAAACACAAGCCCACTTTTTTGTGAAAGCCATATAATTAAAATAAACAATGACCTGGTTCTGCTTTCTATTTTCACCTCAAATATGAGCTCTTTTCGTGCTTTTAGCATCCCAAACAGTGCAACTAATTTGGAACGCGTAGGACAATGCATGACAGCAGGAAATTAAGAACTGCACTATCCAGCAAAGAAAAATAATCCGTTTCACTGAAATCTCAAAGTTAAATACATAGCACTGACTTTTCAGAATTTAGTTTCTCATTCAAATAAAAACCAAGAATTGGGAAATACAAGGAAAAGCAATGAGATTTCTTCATGCCTTTGGGAGGTGGACTTCTTTTTAAGCTAGTCCATAGTTTCCTAGCAGTCAAACTATCAACAAACTACCTCAATGTCAATGAATGCCCCATCATACTGTATTTGCAGTATCTGCAATTTGTTTGAAGTACCACTCTCTGGAATTAAGTCATTACAGGAGATTATCAATGCTGAATGTCTGCACAGAAAAGAAGACAACCCTTAAAGATCCAGACCTTCGAAGCCAAGTAGAAAGAATCGCAAACCTATTATTTTACAATGCTTCAGGCAGAAGTCTCAAAAACCTAAGGTTTAAAGTGGATGGGATTGCCTGTTCTATTCTTTGCCTTAGCAAAGTATCTATCACAGCATTTCTAACCCACTAACATACATGTTTTCAGTCCAAATTACCACAAGCCTAACTTCAGGCATATTCATAGATACTCCAAAAGTTTTATTTGTACTTACACACTTAGATTCATCTGCTTGTGTCTTTCCTGCGATTATGACAAACCAGAAGCATCTAACGTAACCAACTGATGTAACAGGAAGAAAAGCAAAGTTTCAATGTAAAACAGAGTCCTCCAGCTCTAAAGGAATGTTCCGGTTTGGTGGCATCTGTTGAAAAACCCACAAAGGAGAGAAAACCTGCATACACCACAGCAGACAAAGCTAAAATTTTCCCTGTGCCAAGCTGAAGGCCTGTGACACATGACAAGCAACTGCCCAAAGAGAGGCAGAAGTCAGTCTATCCTCATTCATAGTAAGCCTGAGCACTTATGCAGGCCTTTGAAAGCATACCCACTGTGCATCAATAACAATGCTACTCCACTCTTTTTTTGGTCTAAGGAGAAAACCTAACACTCCCGGCTCTACAGAGTAACAAGCTACTACAGGGACATTGACTGCAGGAGTCACTGCCTGCAAGCTTGAGGCTCACTTTGCACCGCCAGCTGTATCCCCTTCATGGAGGAAGGATTCCCAGTTGCCTGCCAGGGCTGGCCAGCCAGACCAGAGTCTCATAGATGATTCCAGACACAGATGCCAGTAGAAAATACTGAGATGACTTTCTGGCCCCCAGTACTGTGTATGCACACAGAATCTGCAAGGGTACATGATGAGAACTGGCACAGTGTCTTTGTTAGGGCCTAGCACACAATTCCCTTTAAACAAGTGTAAGGCTAAAGTTATGTAGAAGAGAAAGGTAGTTCTCTGTCACCAGAACACTCACATATGACTTTGTATCACTGATCAACATTAAGGAAATGACAAACATGTCTTATAATCTCTGCCCAAGACCAAAGTGAATATGCCAAGTACATAAGTAATTTAACAACTTCTGTGGATTAGAACATCAGTTGTATCACCTCCAACGTTGTTTGTGTCAACAGCAAAGTTGGAATGAAATCACAATCTTTAAGGTGCTCGGTTTTCTTTAGCTGCATGTTGCAGCCAGTTAATTTTTTAACACACCACAATCCAACTGTTTCATTCTGATAACACCTAGGGCCACTAATTAAGGGCTTAGTTTGACTGGCAATGCACAGACTTGTTCCAGCCAGATGCTCCCTGCCCAAAGGAGCTTGCTTGCAAGCAAAGCTCAGAAAACAGACACCCACACTTTAGCCACCACATAAATAGCAAGGCCCAAGAGTTAAAGAGAAACTTGGAAGAAACATTTGTGTGAGAAAACCCTAACCCAAATTGTGGGGATGAATAAGACACCTGATTTGCAGAAAGCTGAGTTGGTTAGAGAACACTTCTAAGGGCTCAACATCTGAACTCCATCACAAACCTAACATGCAAGCTCAAGATATGCATTTTAAAAGCTCCTTGATCAGCCTGACTTAATAGTTCAGAAAGTGCTTCTCAGGGCTACAAGTCTAAAACCACAAAAGAAAATAATAAAAACCTATACTAGACTGTAACACTGGACAACTAATATAAAAAAAAAAAAAAACAAAAACAAAAAAATCCGGCCTTGAGTTACAGGCCCCTCTCACTTTCCTGGTTTGAAGCATTTCCCTACAATGTGGGACACTCCCCTGATCTCACTTTTTTCTCCCATCTCAGCTCCTCTGGAACAGACCTAGTTGCCAGCCATTATCAAGGGTAATACCTAACCTGTAAAGTCAGACCCACTTCTGGCTCAAAAGCAGCCAAAAAGGTTCCTGCATCTGGCCTAATCTCTAGCAAATAACACCAGACCACTGAAGCAAGAGGTAGACCAAAGGCAGACTGAGGCAATGCCTTCTCCTTTCCTGGATTTAGCCACAGAAGCTGAAGGTTGAAGAGCTGAAGCTCTTAAGCTAACAGGCTGTGCTATGAACTACAAGAGCTCAGGAGCAAACATGCTGCCCCTGCTACAGGGGCACAAGCATACAATGGAAAGACACCTAGGAAAATTTGACACGCAGAAGTCCACAGGCTCTGATGAGATACTTCCACGAATGTTGAGAAAGCTGGCAAATACCAGAGCTAGGTCATTCACAATCATCTTTGAAAAGTCATGGCAATCAGGAGAGGTGCCTAAGAACTGGAAAAAAAGCAAATGTTATCCCAGTCTTCAAAAAAAGGCAAGAATTAGGAGTCAGGAAACTGACCAGCCAGTCTGCCTCACCTCAATCCCTAGAAATGTGATGGAATGCCTCCTTCTGGAGACCACGTCTATCCACATGGATGACAAGGAATAGCATGAATTTATCAATGCTATGCCTGACAAACACAATTGCCTTCTACAATGAAGCAACTACCTGGTATTGTCTACAGTGACTTCAGCAAGACTTTCAACACTGTCTCAACAACATCCTCATAGGGAAACTCAGGAAGTGTGGACTGGATGAGTGGACAATGAGGTGGATTGAGAACTGGCTGATGGTCATAACCAGCGGCACATGATCTGGTTGAAGGCCTGTGATTAGTGGTATCCCCCAAGGTTCAATACTGGGGTCCATATTAACTTATTTGTTGATGACTTGGATGAAGGGGCAGATGCCTCCTCAGCAAGTTCACTGATGACACAAATCTGGCTGATACCCCAGAGGGCTGTGCAGCCCTTCAGAAAGACAGGTTAAAGAAATGCAACAAAGGTAAGTGCAGGGTCCTACACCTGGGGAAGAATAACCCCACAGACCAGCACAGGCTCAGGTGCTGGAAGGAGCTCTGTGGAGAACAACCTGCGGGTCCCGGTGCGTGGCAAGCCATCCATGAGCCTGCGGTGTGTCCTGTGGCCAGGGAGGTCAGGGCTGTCCTGGGCTGCTTTAGGAACAGCACTGCCAGCAGGCTGAGGGAGGTGATCCTGCCCCTCAGCCCTGGTGAGGCCACACCTGCAGTTCTGTGTCCAGTTCGGGGCTCCTCAGTACACGAGAAACATGTTGATCCTGAGAGGGTCCAGTGGAGGGTAACAAAGATGATTGAGGGACTGGAGCATCTCTCTTACCAGGAAAGGCTGAGGGAGCTGGGCCTGGTCAATCTCAAAAAGAGGCAACTGAGAGGGAATCTCATCAATGTATATAAATACCTAAAGAGAGAGTGTCAAGAAGATGGAGCCAGGCTCTTCTCAGTTGTACCGAGCAACAGAACAAAAGGCAACAGGCAGGAACAGATGCACAGTAAGTTCCACCTGAACACGAGGCGGAACTTCTTTATTGTGTGGGTGACAAAGCCCAGAGAGGGTGTGAAGTCTTCCTCACTGGAGATATTCAAGAACTGCCTGGACACAATCCTGTGCCATGGGCTCTAGCATGACCCTGCTTGAGCAGGGAGCCTGGAACAGATGATCCACTGTGATCCCTTCCAACCTTACCCATTCTGGGATTCTGTGAAGCAAGGTCAGCTGTCTTCCAAGGCAAGGCACACAAATTTGAACCCTAGCTGTAACACTTGACAGCCCAGCCACCCTTATCAGAAACTGCTGGCTGAGCAGGCTGACCCAACATCAGGAGAAGTGTCAGTCAGCCCCTCCCTTCCCACCACGGTGACTTCTGGTGAAAGGGAAATAAAGGGACACTTTCTGAGAGACACCAGCACACCTCTTGAGTCAAAGTCCTCTGAGCAGCCCTAGTTGTCAAATGCCTGAAGACCGGCTTTAGAATAGAAAAAGAGATGTCCATTACATCACCCAAAGCTTGCATATTTTGTGGTTTCACTTACAGAAGGCCATAGCATTGTCTCAGCTTCTCCCAGTGAGGAAAGACTCAGAGGACCTATCACAGCCACACTAAGCCAATTTGTTACACATCATACAAAAATAAAACCTTTACATTGGGCAGAAATTTCATCCTGAAAAGATTCCCCAAAGCTTGGATGTCAATCCAAGGTTGGTCAAACCTTCCACACTTGTAAACATGAGTAGACAATTTACCCAAGGACAGTCTCCTGGGACTTTGGCTAATTTCAATATAGTTGTAAGCTAGAAGCACAACAGCAACTTGCTTTTCCTTGAATTTGGGAACTTCCCAAAAAGGTCATAAAGTGCTAAAGTGAGTGGGCAGTGAAGGAGCAGAGCAGCTAAGCACAGTTATTAAAGTTCAGAAAGCACTTGGTTAGGGTGGTGAATGTTGATCAATCTTACTCTCCCCAAACTTGATGCTCCTTCTCCACTTACAGGGATACAGACCTGGTTCTGTGCTCTCAACCTAACTTTTCACTAGGTTTCAATGACAGCACACCGGACCTTTTAAATAATGCATGTACCGTACAAGGCAGAGTATGTACAGACCTACACAGACCAAGGCCAGGAAGGCCGAAGCCTGCTCAGTGCCTGGCAGCACCACATCATGATGGCAGTAGAGCAAAATGGTACAGGACACTTGGCCTTGGCACAGGGCCCACGCACAGCACAGCCACCCAAAGCTTCCACACTGCTCACCCCTGTGACACCTACCCAGGGTCCATACCTGCAAGGAGCTCTGGGCCAACACCTAAGACAGAACATGGCACGCTCCATTAAGTAATTAGTATGCTGCTGCAAGGCTCAACCAAGACCAGGCAGCTGCACATGGTCCCCAAAGGCCTACAAAACAGATTTAAACCCAGAGTTTGCAAGTCTGGCTTTCTGCCCATACACATGTGTACCAGTCATTGTAGCACTCTCCACTGCAGGCTGCAAAGACAGCTCTGATGGGCTATGCATTAGCCTTGCAGGCAAGGCACAGTGCAAGCTTAACTTTCTCCACTGAGCCTGCAAAAATGCAGACCACCTGTCTGCAGCACAAATCCTTGGCACTACATGAACAAAATGGCTGCAGATGCCCACTCATGCACATTTTCCTGCATGCCTCCAAGCATCCTGAAGGCTGTATCTACCTCTGAGAGCTTCTTCCAAAGATTCTCACGGTTTCACAACCTGAAGCTCCAAGAGACAAACAATAAAGCTAAAGGAGGAGACTGCAGCCATAAGGCCTAGAAACACAGTGTTAAAAAACGCCCCCACTGCCTCTGCAGATACTCTGCACTGAATCAATCCACTACAACCTCAAGCACTGCCTTTATTTTACTTCCAAAAATAAAATCTAACCCTGCCTCCCTTGAGAGCCACAGAATGTGCAATCCCCAGAGGAAGAAGTACAACAAACTTTGTTAGGAACAGTGCTGATGTTTCATCAAAGTTGCCATCAGCCTGTCCAGAGTGACTGCACAGAAGTGCAGCCACACGGCAATGAGCCTCTGTGTAACACATACAAAAGACTCCACTAGAGTCTGGTATACAGATCCCCAGCCCCCAACTCAGGCAACGAGGGCTGCTACTTTTCCCAGATCCCTTCTTTTATTTGGGGCCAGGTGCTACACTTCCCACAGTACTGGTGCCAATCCAGAGTAACTCTGCTGATTTCAGGGGGTATCCCTTGGTTCCCAACAATTTGCCAAATCAGGATCTGGTATTTTTTTCTCATTCGTCATGGCTCCATTTTTATCCCGTGGTATATGGCTCAAAAATTCCTCTTTATATTTGGCAGGAAGGGCTTAGACAGTTCTTATCCTGAATCTTTGGTACTTAGTTTAATTTTAAACATTAAAAACGGATGTAAGAAGAATCTGTAAAGCCATGGGTCAATGAAATGACCCAGCATGCAAACTTCAGCTCAGATTCTGGCCTTCAGGACCAAAAGAGAGAAACGCAAATAACAAGCTGAAAGGCATTTTAGGTAAATCATGTTTGCACAGTACCGAGCACAGTGGGGTTCTAGCCTGGGAAGGGTTGGGGGGCTACAGACTGCACACGTACTAGACAAATGCCTACACAGTAAAATGTGAACCCCATCAAAAGGAGAACATTCTAAAGAACAGACAGAGACATCTGTCTTTATGCATCCTTCTGTATTAACTGAATTGTGCAGTGTAACTCTGAGTGCAAAGGAACGGGACTTTAAGTAACAGGAATACAGCCTAGGCCAGTTCCTCCTGAGCACACTGGCTGAGAGGAAACTGACCCAGCATAATAAACACTGTAAGTTTCCAGCTTCTAAAGGCCCTCTTAGTAGTTACCTGAAGAGGACAAAAAACAACCGAGACAAAACCGGCTCTTCTTACCTTTAGTTGGAAAGGCTGAATTTCGTTCAAACTCTGGTTTCTGAGCTTTTTGGTGAGGATCTTCAGCATGGTACAAATCCGAGGAGCCAAGAAAGGGTTAAGCATACACACACGCACGCATCTGCATCTGCCGCGCCGCTGCCGCTACGCTCGGCGGAGCTGCGCGGAGCTCGCATCCAGCACCCCAGGTACACGGCGGCGGGGCAGGGCTCCGCACAGCCGCTCCCAGCTGTGCCCCCTTCGCCACCGCACCGTGTCCTACAGCCCTCCGCGGTGGCAGGCAAAGGGAATCCCTCTCCAAAGCCTACAGAAAAAAAAAATTAAAAAAAACCCAAACAAACAAACAAAAAAAAACAAACTGAACACCAAACTTCCTCTGCCTTCCACC
This sequence comes from Cettia cetti, assembly GCA_013401135.1. Taxonomy (NCBI): domain Eukaryota; kingdom Metazoa; phylum Chordata; class Aves; order Passeriformes; family Sylviidae; genus Cettia; species Cettia cetti. Next base: position 10,977 of record VZUI01092302.1, on the reverse strand, counting down.
CCCTCCCCAGTTACGCTTCAGAAAGGAGGGAGGTACCAGCTGGCAGCGTGCTGCAGGGGACAAGAGACACTCGGCGCGGAGCGCTCACTGCGGGACGGCAGAGCTCCCTGGGCGAGGCGCCGGGCTCCGCTCATGGCAGCGCTCCCGCCCGCTCAGCCCCAGGCGGGCAGCGGGCATCGCGCCCCGCCACTGCCGCCGGCCGCCGCCACCCCGGGCTCCCTCCGGCACGGCCGCCACGGGAAACTTGTAACGAGCGGCGCGGCAGCCGCGGCGCACATTGGCCCGACGGGGCGGGACGGGGCGGGACGGGGCGGGACGGGGCGGGACGGGGCGGGACGGGGCGGAGCGGGGCGGGGACTCCGCTTAAAGGGTCACCGGCCCTTCCTGGCCGCAGGACTTGTATGAGTGTCCGACTTGGGCGGGCTCTGCTGGGGAGGTAGCGGACTGGTAGCTGCGTCTGCGCTACCGAATCCTGGCTCGCAGCCCACTTAGTCCAGGGATCCCAAAATGGGATGCCGTGACCCGTCTGTCCTGTCCTCCGATCCAGAGCACACATCCATAGGGAGGGCTCGTGGGTCCTGTCTCGAGTCCCTTGAGCCACCCCGGGAACTTGCATGGGGCCCGCTGCAGCAGGGAAGCTCGCCACAGCCTTTCCCCACAGAAACGCAAGCGCGGGGCCAGGACAGCACCAGCTCCTGCTACACCAGCTATCCTCGGGCACAAGCAAGGTGGCCCATTTCCATGGCCAGTCCTCCAGCACCTCCCTGGCAAAACAGTCAGGAAAGTTATCAGAGACTGACTGATAGGCTCCCAGCCACTTTGAACCCACAGGGAGCCGGCGACGCGTTCGCCAGCAGTAACAACAAAGGCTTTCACCCGCTGCCAGCTCCGTGCCAGCGATGAACTCCCCGTGTCTAGGTGAAAGGTCCCTGTTGCCCATTACCAGTCCCTTGGGGCCAGCAGAGCCTTTTGTCCCAACCTTCCTCCTAGGACAAGCTAGGAAGAATTTCAGAGGTCTCTGCTTGTGTACAAATCCCAGAGGAGCACAGGCTGGTTAACTAGTTCCCAGTTCTCAGCCAACAGGCCTGTAACAAGATAAGGAAAGAGCACTCCTAAAGTGCTGACTGTGGAAAAGAGAGAGCACATTTTTGCTGCAGGGGAAAGGGCCTCGGTTCAGCTCCACTTAGCAAAGTATTTTTTCCTGAAGGAGTACAACAAGCACAGTGTCTGAGCCAGAAAACAAAATTTTTGCTTTTCAGATAGTGCCTTCTTAGAAGATGTCTGCAGTAGGAAACTGTCTCAGCTGTTAAACCGTACCTGTTCTGTGAGCTCTGCATTCAAACCATGGACTTGTTTTCACCTATTTTTCCCCCAGTTCACACCATATTGAAATCACAATCCAACCTTATCTAAGCCACCACATATTGCTATAGGTACTTCTGCTTTTCCTATTGAATTAATTAAAAAAAACCCCAGGGAATAGGGCACATGAGCAGATCACTAGTCTGGCATCCTGCATCCAACAGGAGTAAAATGCCAAATGATACCAGAAATCCTCCACAGAGATATGCAATAGTATAATTAATGCTAGATAAGAATGATTCCCAGGACATAACCAATAACCAATATATATCCCAAAGTCCAACAACTGAGAGTCTCTTATAATTTTTTCCTTTTTTTTTTTTATAAAGCAAAATTCCCCAACCCATTATTCATTCCTTATTTCAGCTCTGGAGACACTGGCTGTCCTTGTAATGATCAGTAAGATATAACCCATAAACCACAGTCAGCTCAAACTACTGTGTTGATTGCTTTCCCATGCAGAGTGCAAGCACTGGGTCAGGCACATGCCAGGACATAGTTGTTTGTTTCAGAGCAGATGAAGCTGCAAAAGCTCCCTGAAACAGAGAAGAGCAGAACCTGCCATCCCATTGTAACACATGACAGGCTCTACCTGTGCTCACCCCATCCCACTACACCACAGGACAGCAGTGGGGACCACAGCCTGGTGAAGGGTTTGTGCTAGGCCTGCTAAGCTGCTGCAGGGCCAGGCCTTCTCAGGGCAAGCAGCAAAAACAAGTGCTGATGAGGCTTCTTTGGGGCACTTGCAATTTGAGAGAAACTAATACTACAAATCCTGCTCCTGCAACCTTTATCTACATGTGTTTCAGCAAATACCTGCAGAGCAGCTGTTTCTTTCTTGCTTTTTATTTCATATGACCAGAATAGCCAGGAACACCAACTTTGGGTACACCAGTTCTATTGGAAATCTAATTATAGACATCTTCTCCCAGTGTTTTCTCAGACTCTGTATCCATGAACATCTCAGTGTTCCAGCAGACTCAGGAGAAACTCACACCCTCAGGTTCCTCCCCAGCTAACCTTGCACCTCACACTGGTAAAGTGCCATGGCCTCTCTCTCCATCCACAACTGCAATGCCAGGAGCAACTGATTGACAGATCACAACCTCTCCATCAATCCACGGCATCCAGCATCTCCTCTGAATGAGGCACAGTGACACACTGCTGCAAACAGCGACAAGCAATTTAGCAGACCCCCAGAGGAAAAGATACTCTCACAGAAAGCAGAGCTACAACCTACTGCTGCAGCCCTTTTCTTAGGTGATCTGTGTCCTGAGGATGAGGCTCAACGTGCTGAATGGGTTCACAGTAGATGACAAGTAACAGTGCTGCATCACATAGTGGAGAGAAAGCTTCCTGAGAGGTCTGGAGACATTGCTCCTCCACATACAGCTTGCAGAACAATACTGAGTAACTTCTTTCTGAGGATAGAAGAATGTTTTCCAGGGGTAAGTAATAATATTAGCCCCAAAGAAAAACCCAAGTCAGAGAAGGTTACTTGACTTTCTGAAGGTCACTGAGAAAAGCTGTTGGAAGATCCAAGAATAGAAGTGGTACCTCCTGGCCCCTAGCCATGTGCACCCAGACTGTAATCTAGCCTGTTACTAGATCACACTGCTGGAGCTATGCAAAATTCAGTGGCTTCTGTTCCCAAGCATCTCATGTGATCACTCTGCTCTGTTTTTGGTTCCTGTGGGTTTCTCACCCCTGGAGTTTTGATCTGCCTACTGGGTTCAAACCAAATCTCAAATCTTAAACCTGGTCAAATTTCCTCCGGTCACATGATAGAAGCATGAAAAATTCATCACACAACATTTAGGGTAAACCCACATGCCTGCTCCTGCATTTCTTGAAGAGGTCTTTAAATTCCTTATGGCGAGACCAGAAAGGAGGCAAGTGGCAAGTTTCCCCTGCAAGAACACAGGGCACTGAGGTGACAGGGAGAGGGCAGGGGACTGGTTCATTTCCACATGTTCCTACCCTCTGCTGCCATGGGGAAAACATCCCTGGATGTCTGCTGTGCCACATCTTATTCTCCCTTGGAGACATTCCTCTGTGGGAATCCTGACCAAACAGTGCAATGGGGAGACGGGCAGTAAGGGTGAAGACAATACAGTGAGGATTAGTTTAATGCACAGATTCCCTCCGGGCTGTGTTTCCTGTTGTGCTCAGAGGACAAGCTAATGCCTTCTGCACTTTATCCTGCCCAAGGTCTACCACTGACACTGCCAGGTGCAAGAACAGGAATGTGTGTGGGTGCAGAAAGCCTCATTAGGCAGGCCTGGCCAAGCCTTCTCAAAAGGAAAGAGATGCTTTTTTCACCCTTTGAAGTTACCTGGGGATTTGCTCGCCCTTTCTTACACAGTGAACCGCTTTTTGGTCTCCCTTTTCCACACACTGCGATAACAGGCTCATGCTGCATCTGTGCACGCTGGTCTGAACAGCCCAAAGCTGGAGGGAAAAAAAACGAGCCAGGGAAGAGGTTCAAGTGCCATCTATTGGGGATCACCCCTCATTACACAGAAGGAGAGACGGTTGAGCTGGAAAAACCCCATCCATTCCTGCTTGCTTATGACTCTAACTGGGTGATGTCCAAGACAGACACTGGAGGTACTGCCAGTGCCAGGCAGGGCAGGAGCATCTGCCAAGGAAAATTCTAAAAGAGAATAGGAGGGCAGGAGCAGGATGAAAGCTGAGCCTGGAGCTTGCCTGGAGGAAGATGTGGACCCAAAGCCAGGCACATCTCGAACGGTGCTCCAGAGCAGGACCATCCACCAATGGATTCAAACACAGTCCAGTGCACGTGGATAAAAGCAGAAGAGAAAGACAATCCAGAAAAAGTAATCAGAATTGTTCCCAGAAAAGTATGACTGACAAAACAGACCAATGGCACTAAGTTTTGTCCCTAGCCAGCCAGCAATCACTTCTAGCAGGAACCACAGGGCATTCCTTCTCCCAATGTGTGAACTGCTGAGCCTGTGGGCTCCTCCAGAAGGAATCACCTCTGACTCGGCCTCTGCACAATGTCTGCCCTAACCCAGGCCAAACTAAGCTTTCCCCACCACACAAACCACAAACACCCCATGACCCTTGGAGAACATACAAGGGTTCTCCAAGCTCTGACTGTGTGGTCTTTATGCCAGGAGTATGGGACAGACAGCTGGGAAACACATCGCACACACGAAGGAGCCCTTCACTAAAGTTCTAAGCAACCAAAGGTGAGAACTACCCACCATTACCTTAAAGGCTACAAACTGTCCTGGAACTGAGCCAGCTGCTGTCATGCAAACACTTTGGACATTCAGGGAGAATCAAGAAGGGCTGGTTAAAGGTGCTTGAGGGTAACAGCTATCTGTTCTCTTTTAGATACGTATCTTTTAGACTCATCTGAGCAATGAACTACCTAGGATACATGTTTTGGCATATGCAGGTTTTGACTGCCATAAAAGAGGAAAAGAAGGAAAAGGAAATTGGAGAGATGCTATTTGATAAAGAAACAGTGACTGTTCCAGCATAGGTCATGTGATGTACATAAGAAGAAGAGACAATCCTATCAACAGCACTGCTGGGCAGCCCCATCCTTGTTAAAATTCCCTTGCTGCCCATTCTGTCCCTGCAAATTGCTTGGGCCAATTGGAAGGTCAGCATGTGGCTGATACAATGAGAGCCTGAGAGAGCAGGCCAGTTACACTGTGCTTCTCCTGATGGTACTGCAGACATGTTCCTCTGCAAGAGGGTCTGGAAGGGCCCCGACACCCACTCAGTAACAGGCTGCTGGGACAGCACTCACAGTTCAGCTTGGCCAGCCAGAAACTCCAGGGTCACAGGGCAGCCTGGCTCCTCAAAAATACAATTTCTGCTTTGGATAGCTTCTTTCTAAACCCTGGAGAAGAGGAATTGTCTCAATCTGACCTTCTTTCCTTCAAATACAGTCACTGCAGCTCACTCACATCTCTTCCTTTTCAAATGCCTTCTCGATAACAGTCCTCAGCTGGGATCACACAGTGCTTCTGAGCCCTGCCATGTAGCCAGGAGCAGTCAGTCCAAAGATGAAAGAAACATCCAGTTTATCCCCACAGAAAGAGCCTACCAGCTCATCAGCTGCCTCAGACTTGAGGTCTCTAGGTCAAAGACAAGAAACCTCAAACTATAATGCTTAGAAGGGCAGCAACAGAGAGAAAGGTCCTAGAGTCCTACAAAAATGGGAAACTTCTAAAGCAAGAATGCTAGGAAATGAGCACACACAGTCTCTGAAGAGGAAGGGGGGAAATATTGTGGTTCCTGGTCTGATGGGGGGAAATTCCTTTCTGGAACTTCCTGGCTGCCCAGACAGCCTCTGGGCTTGTCCCAAGTGAATAAATAAAACACGGCTTTCAACATCAAAGAGGTTTCCCAGCTCTTCTAGTTGGGCACCCCATCTAGATATGTATTTGTGAGTAGCTTCAGTGCTTCTAAGGGAAGTGAAAAAAGGGCCAGGTTAGTATCACCAGGGAGAGAAATTCTAGGAAGAATTTTCAGGATGTGCAAGTTTGAACTTGATGCCTTAATGTGGGGACAACGCACTCATGAGGAGAGCAACAGCCAGGCCGCAGCCACAGCCATGCTGTACCCTGGCTGGGCCGTCCTAGGCAACTCCTGGCAACACCAATCCCCACTTTGAGCCTGGTCAGACCTCTCAGACTGCCATCAGATGAGCAGAAAATACCAGCCAGCACCAGTGATGTTTCACAGAACTGTTAGGACTCCCATCTCCCTCCTGCACCTCATCTCCAGCTGCTGCCAGGTTCCAGTTCATCACTGGGAAGGGAAGTCAGTTTTGGGTCTGCTGACATCAGAGTGTGAACGTGTGCTGCTGAGTGGCTCAGCATGGCAGGGAAGGCTGGGAGAGGAGCAGGAGCACCATCTGAGGCCTCTGCAGGAGTGACAGCACAGCAGAATCCTCAGAGAAAGGCTTGAAAGTAAAATATATGGCCTTTAAAATAACTGCAGAACTACAAATGACTGAGGATTTGTGGCCACAAACCAGTCAGAAGCAAAAGGAAGGGGTCCAAGCATGCAATAAAACTGCACTGTGAGGAACAGAAAAAGATAGCTTGTATTCACAAGCCTCTGCCTCAAAAGCCCAGATTGCTAGATTGGCCAAGGAAGGAGTGGCCTCGGAAGATTTTGTAATGAGAATAAATCACAAGCATGCTATTTACTCCTTGCTCTCTAAACTCCGTGATTGCACATTGCACCTGTACCTCCTCCCCAGCTCTTCCAGAGGCAAAGACCAAATGATTAAACCTTTATCACTTTCCCACAGCTAAGGACAGTTATTTGCAAGCAATTCACCAGAAATTCCACTTGAAACAGCTCTCTAGGCTGTGTAAACAAGGATGAAAACAGTCTTGGGAGGGAGGAAATGAGATTTGGCATCAGAAACCATGAGTTCTGCATGCAGTCACGCTAGCACTACAAATGAACAAAAAAGCGGAGGGGGCTGGCAAGATGTGCTAAGACAAATGGCTGATAAAGGGTGGGGGTTGAGATATTTTCATGGAGATCTTATCATCCATCACTCACACATTTCTCTTTGTTTCCACGCTCGTGAAAAGCCCCTCCTGTCTGATCCCCGAGTCCCGCCGTGCCTGCACTGCCGGCCGGGCGGCCCCAGGGGGCGCGGCAGACCGCGGCTTGGCGCTGTCCCGGCTCCCCCTGCCCGGCGCTCTGCCGGCAGCAGGGAGCGCGGGATGCCGGGCATGCAGGGCACGGAGGGCATGCAGGGCTTCCCCAGCTCTGCCGGCGTGCGTGTTCTCCCGGCTGGGCCGAGGGCACAAGGGGCATTACCGCGTAGCAGCGCTGCTTTATGTCGGCGGGCACAGGCTGACGCAGGAAATCGCACTTTGGTATCCAAAGGTCTGGGTGTCTCGCACAGCCAGCCAGGTTGCTGCTCCCAGGCTCTGCAAGCCCCCTTGGCGCAGAAGGCCAGAGTGAAAGGATCAGGCCTGCCTCCTAATCCCACCCGAGGATGATCTCTCTTCATTCGAGGGCATGAGAAGTGGGCACCAGAGCCTGACACAGCCCCACACCAGGCTCCGAGCCCTCAAAAGCAAACCAAAGTATGGTCACACACCTGACTCCACTCAGAGAAGACAATGCAGAGAAAACTCTCCATCTTAGTTTCCACACCACAGCCAGCATTCCTAGAGGTATTAATGAGTCATTTTCTGGAGCCTGTTTTTGAAAAAAAACCTCTTTCACAGCCAGATCTATTCAGATGTATTCTGCTTGCCCTCTAGATGGGAAATGGGCCCAGATAGACAGCATCAAATCCCCTGAATAAACCTGCTCACGCATCACAAAGCCACGCATGTAGCAGGTGTGTGGGACTCCATCTCTGGCAGGCACGTGTAGCAAATGGCAAGAAAAACAGGACAGACAGATTCAGTCTAAAGAACTTCATCAGTTCCTAGCCCTCCTCTTTTCTCCCTCATAAACTCAAGGGATGACTTCTGAAGAGCCAGCCTAATTTGGTTATATATGGCGGACACTCATCATACCCACAGATACATGGGATTTCGGCATACTTTTGTCCACTTCCTTGCTGCTATCATCACCATACTGCACCATCATCACACCATCAGAGCTGTCCCAACACAGCCTATGGTTGGGATGGCTGGATACTCAGGTCACATATTGCAAAGGAGAGCAGCAGTCCCACCAGACGGACCCGAGCTGCAGAGATGAGACACTGGTTATGTCAGTGTTCATCTCAGTCTCATCCTGGCCTCTGTGTGTCCTGACGCTAATGCAGTGGCTGCATTGACAGAAATGAAACTCAAGTTATGGTAAGAGTCAGGCTAAGCGGGTGACAGACAGAAAGAGGAGAAAGAGCTATGATTAGACCAGACAGATGGGTCAGGAAAAGTATGTGACTTGGAGCACTGCAATTAGCATCCTGACCAAAGGAGTTTTGTTCCTGTATTTCAATGCAGGTTTGCTGCTGTCAGTCAGACACCTTTCTGTGCTCTTCTTCAGAGAACATAAAAAAGCTTAAAGCTCAAGTACTTTCACATACTAGAAACTCAATAATGCCATTCCCAAGAGTACCCCAAGGATCAGTGTAACTGAATACACCTGCAGGGGCGTTCCTTTCAAAATGTATTCAGTCCCTCCATAATTTCATACAGCAATATTAGTGTAATTTTAGAATCTCCAGGTTTTACCTGAGGGCAAAGGAAGTTATTTTCTATAAAGCCTGATGAAAATTAGCCAGGCTTTGAAACAGTACTGGTTTATATGGTTTCATTTTTATCTCCTAGGTTTTATCTCCTACTTTCTTCTTAAAAATATAAAAAAGAGTTAATTAAACAGAGCTCATTATTGTTATATGCCACTGTCATAAAGACAGCGATAGTAAAACTGCGTACTTACAACCCTGTTTTATCTTCCAGCAGATTTTTGCTATTTAGGGAAAACACTAAAGGGTCATGAACACCAAAAGGCAAGGCTTTTTAACCAAGGTGATAGAACATTTAAAGGCTCAAGACCCATGTCCACAAAAAAACCCAAGGTTCCCTAAAATGGATCTTGAGAGAAATCAGCTACCTAAGTCCAGGCATGCAACCCTTAAAACCCTGCCTAATCCCCTGGGCTCATAGGCTATGTCTATACCAGTAAATTAAACGTGCCCGGGACTGTTCTCTGGCACTGAGAGCCCTGGCACAGGATGGCTTGTACCAATAACATTAAACTCTTTTATCCTTCAAGCAAGGCATTTGGATCCAAGTGGTTGTTGGGAATGGCCCCTGGCCCACAGTAGCTCCCTCAGTTGTGCCTGGGAATTGTCTGGAATAGTGTTAACTGGCACAGGCCAAAACCATAGCAAGAATAAATTAAATGGAATTGGCTATTAATTTCTAGACAATGGAGTCGTACTGCCCCAGATTTACTGACAGACATAGCCCTAAAATCCTATTGTGTGGACATGTATTATCTGTATATACTTACATACTAGCTATATAATATACACTTATGTAGAATATTTTGCATTCATATTGTATACTTACAAGTATCAAGTTTGGTCTGCACAGGAAGAATTTCTTGGCAAAAGCATGAAAGATAGGTGCTTATGTTGCTGGCTGACCAGCCACCAGCAGTCTTTCTTTTCAAGTGTCTTTATTCTAAGTGTTCCTTCCAGATAGTGGGAATTTCTAGCTTCTCATACACTGCAATTTTATTGTGAATAATTGGAAACGTTTGGGGAAAATTTTCCCATTGATTTTCACAACTGGAGTGTCTATTGGTCCATGCTTAGGGGTGTTTGCCTGGAGATTACCTTTACTTTTTGAGGCATCTGGGGCTGTGAATCTCTAACATTGTTTCATGCCTATCTTGTAGATTACTTGGCAATTCCCAGTGTAAAGCCCGGGACTCTGCTGAGACTGAGCACCTCATGTCCATCTTGACAAACAAGAACCTGAACCACCAGCTCTACCTGCTTCTCATGGTAAACAACCCTGCAGCTGTTCAGAGCTAAAAGCCCTTGCTCTGTCCTGTCTGCCTGATGTCAGTCACACAATGTTCTTTTGCAGGGAAAGTGGGACACACAGGGATGATGGGATTGGCACAGCAATTATGGAACCATTCCTTTGCACCTATAGGACCTTCAGTGTGCCCCAAATTACAAAGTACACTTTGATTTTCCTTGGCATTAATAGCTGGTTTTCTCTAAAACTAGTATTTATTTACAGGCTTAGCTTTCAAAGCACTCCACTTATCCATAGATAGGATGGCATCCTCTGTCCATGCAGTGATTTTGCTTCAGTAGTGCAACATGAGCAGTGGCCGGTCTTGACTTTTACAGGAAAAGAGCTTCAGCTACATAGTCAAAATCCCATGCTGCTTAAAAGAAAACCTTTCATTCATGTCAACTTCTCCATTAAATTTAATCACGTACTTGTTCATAATTAACAATATACTGTACACATCTTGGGTGTAGAGCACAGCCTCTGAAGGGTTTGGACAATATCCAGATGTAGGCTATGTTTCACTGTACCAGAAGTGTCTGAATCAGCATGAGCTAAAACTCACAGCCTTAAGACCTGACTGCCCACGGTGTGCAATGCTGGGACACTCAGAGAAGCCTGTTGCTTGTGCAGTGGATCTGTCACGCTGGCACGGCAGTCTGCGCTTGGAAAGCCTGCTCAGCAGCACCCTGGAGCTGACTTGCCAGGCCCACCAGCCAAGCCAACACCTTTAAGCCAGCAGATATATAATGGATATATTACCATACCAGCAGATACATGAGGATATATAGAGGACAGGCTGGGGACTTTAGCACCCTTCCAGCCGCAGCTGGTGGTTCTGAGGGAGCCGCGGAGGCAAAGCCCGGGGCTTCGCGTCCAAGCTGCCCCACAGCCCGTGAGAGCAGGAGGGCATATCCTCACAGCTGCAGACCTGAGCCAAAAGCCGGAGCGACAGCCTCCGTGATTGATGCCGCTGAGTCAAAAGGAAATGACCCACGGGGCGCGCTGGCTGCAGGAAGTGCCGCGGGGATGGAGTCACCGGCGGCCCGGCCCGGCCCGGGCAGGGCGCCGTGGCAGCGGGAGCGCGGCCGGCAGGGGGCGCCGC